>PQWD01004941.1:0-28224 GCA_019425675.1 Leucinodes orbonalis | reverse complement strand
GTCCGTTGGAGCAGACGAGTTCTAGAGTGGACAGCGCGTCTCGGCAAGCGTAGCGTAGGACGCCCTCCGGCCCGATGGACCGACGACTTGCGAAAGGTCGCTGGTGGAGGCTTGATAAGAAAAGCGGAGGACCGGGATATCTGGTGCATAATGGAAGAGGCCTATGTCCAGCAGTGGACTGCGATAGGTTGAATAAAAGTCGTTTGTTTTAAGAGTTTAAAAGCTTCAGTGGCTCATTGGTGTGGACTGTTGCCTTACGATCTGGAGGGTGCAGGTTCATATCTTGTCACGTATCAATGATCTTCACGTGATCTTCACGTTCTTTCGCTTTTATACACTATCCTTTTCAATGGAGTGGCACCAGCTTATCTCAAAGAGAAATTTAGTTCTACAGTCTTCTCATTATAGTGGTCTGCGTTCATCTTTAAAACTTAATCTTGCTTTTCCTTCTCATTCTTCCCATTCATTTACCCAGTCTTTTGCTGTTCATCCATTCGACTGTGGACTCTCTGCCAATGTCCATTCGTCAGTCTCCTTCTCTAACTGTTTTCAAAATTCGCGTAAAAGAATTTTACCTTTCAATTTAACATTATTATTATTTTTTTTATTTTATTTTTATTTTTTTTTAATATTTTTTTATTTATGAATGTATCATATTATTATGTATTTATATTCCTTATATCTTAATTTATTAATATAAGCTTATCTATTTGTTTTCATATCATAATAAATGTATTAGATATTTTATTTATGTGTAGAGTAAATATCTATATATATATATATATTATATATGTATTTTATATTTAAATATATTTTTTTATGTTTATTTATTTTTATATATGTTAATGTTGAAATATATTTATGTATTTATAAGTTGAATTAAGCTTTTCTTACTTTGCACTGTCTTGCCCTTTCATGTTGTTAATTTTCTATGTTTGTGAGGTTGTCTGGAAGAGATCGCTCCAAGCGATAAGGCCGCCTGAATTGCATTATTTTCCTTTATTTGTTGTTAAATATGTATCTTTTTCTTTTTTTGGTGTGCAATAAAGAATCATATCTATCTATCTATCAATGTCTCAATGTAGCTAGTAAACCAGGTAAACGAGACCTAACATCTGTTGTCTCAGGTGACGGGCGCAGTGCGGATTTGATGGTGAATAATAAACCGTCTATCACTTATTGGTGTCATTCAATTCCGCTCTGTCATGGTTAGCCGTATCACTTACCATCAGGTGAGCGTCCTGACCACCCTGTACACTTTATAACATATTTTGTTTTAGAAATTTCGGAATTGTATGTACGTTTATAAGACCATCTAATAATACATTGAAGAAAAGCATTGTTCGCTTCGAAGGACACCTGTGTTCGCCTGCAAACATTCGAATTCAAGGGTTGTGGGTGAAGTCGGCCAATACGCACTGGGCTCTGCGTGAAGGTTTCCTCACGATGTTTTCCTTCACCGTAAGAGCGTCGGATAACGTACATATATATTTCGAAAATTCGAAAATACATTGGTAAGTGTCGGGATTTGAACCTCAGCCCTCCCGGTAGGAAGGCGACAGTCCACACCACTGAGCCACCGACGATTAACTATAATAATTAATAATAACAATAATTGTGATACAATATGCACCGAATAATATGTCTTTCTTTCCATAAAGTTATTGGATCCTGTCAAGATTATCATGTTATCAAATAAAGTAAACATACACTCAAATAAAATGTTGCCTAGACACAAGAGCATCATTTGTATTTTATGACGACACAGGTGTTGTTATGACAAGTCGATAAGTTGGAATAACTTTAATGTAGCATGGTATATTGCATATTGGTTTTACGTGGAAACTTTGTGTCAAATGTCAAAGGTTTTTATCCAACAAAGTACCAGCTACGCATATAACCTGATGGAAAATACTAACACCTAATGTTAATCGGATTATTAAGCATCTGTATTATCATCATCATCAGCTCATTAAACGTCCCCACCGAGGGGCACGAGCCTACCCGTATAGGGTGATTAGGCCTTAGTCGTCCACGCGGGCCCAATGCGGATTGGACGACTTCACACACAACCTTCGAATCTCTTCGCAGGCGTGCATGAAGGTTTCCTCACGATGTTTTCCTTCACCGCAAGAGCGTCGGATAACGTACATATATTTTTCGAAAATTCGAAAATACATTGGTACCTACGTGTCGGGATTTGAACCTCAGCCCTCCCGGTAGGAAGGCGACAGTCCACACCACTGAGCCACCGACGCTCTAATCTTTTGATTGATCTGTATTAATTGTGTTGGAATTCCTTTGGGAAACTGCAAATTTAAAATAACTATATAAATTTTGATAATTTTTAGAACAAAACAGGCTGAATCATGTAGCTCGCTCTCTCAGCATGTTGGAGTGGCAGTGGGCTGGTCACGTATGTCGCAGAACCGATGGCCGTTGGAGCAGACGAGTTATGGAGGGGAGATTGCGTCTTTAGTATCCGCCTTTACGGCAACCATATCAAGGTCAGGAGTACCTAGTGACGATTGATTTCTAATCTGCTATCGTCACATTACAAAAGCTGCTGCTTTTCCAATACTACTACTACTACTATTCAACCTATCGAAGGCCACTGCTGGACATAGGTCTCTCCCATTTTGCGCCAGATATCCCGGTCCTCCGCTTTTCTCATCCAGCCTCCACCAGCGACCATTCGGAAGTCGTCGGTCCATAGGGCCGGAGGGCGTCCTACGCTACGCACGCCGTGACGCGGTCTCCACTCCAGAACTCGTCTGCTCCAATGGCCATCGGTTCTGCGACATACGTGACCAGCCCACTGCCACTTCAATTTGCTGATCCGGCGGGCTATGTAGGTAACTTTAGTTCTCTTACGGATTAAATCATTTCTGATCTTATCCATAAGAGAGACCCCGAACATAGCTCGTTCCATTTCGATTTTCCAATGTGATTTAGCAATCCAGCAGACTGCTTATAAGGTAGCTTCTATCTTTATACAAAGCTTAAGTCCTCCTAGTATGGAGTACATATTACAGTACATTGATTTGAATTTGAGTACATTTGATTTGAGCTACATTGGCCTCAATCGGTAGCAGGGCAAGAAAATTTAACTTTTCTGAACAAGCTTGGGCCAACTTAGAGCACGTCTGCTCAAGAGCAAGCCCATCATGAATAAAAAAGGAGATAAGGGTGGTAACACTTGTAGTTTAATTTGCTGTCATCACACGGAAATTTAGTAAAAACTGGTGCTTTTCAAATGAAATCAACTATCAATCCGATTGCCTGTAATATACGAAGTAAGATAAGTCCCCCTTCCAAACAGCTGATCACCTTTTGATCTATACGTCAGAGGACCATGCACTAAGTGATTGGACGAGCACTACAAAGGCATTAAATTTTAATACTCAATCACTACCCGTGTGGTTGAAGTGTGGTCCAAGGGCAAGCGGTGACGATTTATACTAGATATTTGAAATTCTATTAAATGGGTCATCATCATCATCAGCTCATTAAACGTCCCCACCGAGGGACACGAGCCTACGAGGGTGATTAGGCCTAAGTCGTTCACGCGGCCCAGTGCGGGTTGGACGACTTCACGCACAACCTTTGAATCTCTTCGCAGGCTGCATGAAGGTTTCCTCAACATGTTTTCCTGCACCGTAAGAGCGTCGGATAATGTACATATATTTTCGAAAATTCGAAAACACATTGATACGTTGCGGGATTTGCTATAATGGGTACTTTCTTTTAAAGCTAAATCGTCTAGGTACGTAACACTGTTTTGAACTTTAGTGTTTCGGGATGAGGGTTCTATACTAAGTAAAATACAAGGGTATGAGAGACCTTAAAGTCTCGGGTGATGGGCTTGTTATCGGAAAATATTAACTGCCTAAAGTAGGTATTATTTACCATCAACACTGCATCTGTAATGGTCAGGCGTATCACTTACCATTTAAGTATTATTTACCATCAACACTGCATCTGTAATGGTCAGGCGTATCACTTACCATTTAAGTATTATTTACCATCAACACTGCATCTGTAATGGTCAGGCGTATCACTTACCATATAAGTATTATTTTTCATCAATACTGTATCTGTAATGGTCAGGCGTATCACATACCACTAGTTGAGCGCACTGATCGACCTATTTGTACCTATCGGCTACAGTCCTATCCTGTGAACTGTTATATTTGTATGTGTTTCATGTAAAGACTGTATCCTGTTTGTGTACCATAAATAAATAAATAAATATTCACTTAATTATATTTAATAAATTGATCGTGTACCTTGTTGTCGGAGTGGACAGTAAGTTAGGACATTGCAACTAAATCTACCGATTGTCTGAAGAAAACAGATGATTTGTGCTTAGGAGGGTTTGTAAAGTGAAATGAAATGAAATGAAAAGTGTTTATTCAGTTTAGGTCCTTACAGAACTCTTATGAATGTCAAATGAAGCTACCACTGTCATTGGACCTGCGTGATAGGTTATAGCCTAATCTTCCCATAGCTATGCTGTGCGGTAAGGCCTGTGTCCTGCACTGGATCGTTAAATTCCTCGGCCTACCCGTTATCGCTCATAACTTGCGCCACATCGGCCTCTGAAACCGGACGTAACCAGTTTATTGGTTTAACCCAACCGTTTAAACTGACTCGCTTGTAGAAAGGGAATTTTATACAAAGCTTTCCATTAGCTGTTGTTTATTTAATTATGGCGAGCTGAAATTTATTGAATTAATGTATGCATGTGATTAATACACAACAATGAACTCTATTTCTAGGACTTTAAAATCGGTTCTCCAAACGGGTTGCCAAGCGTGGAAATTTAGCAAATCTTACCACTATCGTGGAGTATACGTATATGACTAATTGGTAATTGGTTACCAACATAACGTTGTTTTAAATTTGTATTGTTTTTTATATCCATAGCTCGAATAGCAAAAAAGTGTATGACTTTTAAGGTTTCGATTCCTTTAGTCTTACGACAGATAAACCTATGGAACTCTTTGAGAGTGTTAAATCGCACTAAGGCGAATTTAAGGGTAAATAAATGTTAATATTTAATAGATAGATAGACTGTTTATTGCTCACAATCAATTTAAAGTAAATAAATATACAAAAAATATTAAAACAAATATAGTGGGTAAAGAAAGCTCATCGCTACAAGCAATCCCTTCCAGGCAACTTTAGGATAAAGAACACGAAAAAGAAGTAAGGTAGTGGGCAAGAAAATAGGAAAGTACATAAATAAAATATTGATACATTTACAAAAAATCATTTTGTAATAAATATACTTTCATAAATATATATATATTATACCAGAAATACTTGCATATTCTATACAAGCTTTCGCTTTCGCGGAATCACTCGCTTCAAATTCGGGGTAAACGATTCTGTACTAATTTTTCGGACAGTCTCAAATTTCGATCCCCAATTTTAGGGAAGCATATTTGTGATTTTTTAACTTAAACTATCTCCTCTTAAAAACACGCGGGCACATTTATTGATCCGTTTTGTCTCAAAAGACGGACAAACAAACATACACATACTCTTTCACATTTATAATTATAAGTATAGATATAACTCCCGTTACATTATTAAAGGTCAGTCAGTGTGGGTTATAAGTAGATAGCTCGTAACTTCAGGGGATTGGATGTGGGCCAAGTTTCTAATGGTGATCTATGCACGTCGATACCCTGGCCTTAATGTGCATCCATGCGATTTATTGCACCTCGAATTTAGTTCACAATTTCATCTAAGACCTTAGGAACCTTATATTATTTTATCGTATCAGGCAAACGAGCAAACGGCTCATCTGATGGTAAATGACACCGCCGCCCATGTACATTTACCAAAGGGCACTGAAACGCATTGCCGGCTTTTCAACAGGGAATACGCTCCTTTAAGGTCACCAGGTTGTACCGCTCAGGAAATATCTCAGGCAGCAACTAATTCCATAATATCGTCGTCCGGGGCAAGAAATTACGACAAAAACGCACTGTCGAGGATTTCCATTTATTTAGGTGGTGAGGAAGAAATTTTGAGTTTTGCCTCGAAGTGCGGTGGTGAAATGGGGTAGCCGGAACAGGTCCGAATAATTCCTCAGAACACTCCCCGTGATACACGCGAACGAGCATGCAGAGTGTGGTCATAGAGGATGCATATTGAGGGCATATCTCTACGCAAACCCAAAGGATCAAGTAATCGGAAATAACCGGACTGACATACCACGTTGGATCAGCAAATCAAAGTGGCAGTGGACCGGTCACGTATGATGCAGAATCGATGTCCGTTGGAGCAGACGAGTTCTGGAGTGGAGACCGCGTCTTGGCAAGCATAGCGTAGGACGCCCGGACCGATGGACCGACTTGCGAAAAGTCGCTGGTGGAGGCTGGATGAGGAATGCAAACGGGATATCTGACGTAAAATGCGGAAGACCTATGTCCAGTATTGAACTGCGATAGGTTGAAGAGAGGTTCCGTATGGTGATGGCACAATAGAATACATAAATCACTATTGGTTCGATCTCCGGGCAGTACAAATATTTGTCTGCATGAACATATATGTAAATAAAATAAATAAATAAATATCCGCTGAAATTCACACAGCACCATCTAGCCCCAAGTTAAGCGTGAAGCCTGTATTATGGGTACTAAACAACGGATAAACATAATTAATTATATTTATCCGTTGTTTAGTATCCATATAACAGGCTAAATCCTTAATTTGGGACTAGATGGCGCTATGTGTATGTCAGTAGATATCTCATACTCATCATTCCACGATTCTGCTTAGACAAACGGCTTAAATCACGGCGATCCGTGATGGCGTAACTTACAGAAGATTACGGTGTTCGCTCGTAAATAAAAAGTACAAGACTGAGACAAAAGAGGCCGATGGTCGAAAAGTTACCCCATAAAAGTGTGTTTTAAAATTTATTATTAACTCAAAGGTTGGACGTGGGCCGTTTAAGAGATTTATGGTGAGCCAAGTTTTAAGTGTATTAACCATTTAATGGGGATATTTGTTTAATCGCTTTTATTTTTGTGCAAGATTATAATTTAGCGAGGAAGTATTTTTTATTACCTGTTTTTTTTTATTTTTAGGTTACAAAGTGTACAGTACGCTCAGGGCGCTCACCAGGTTAGTGATACGCCTGGCCATGCCAGAGCCGCATTGAAGGAGACGAAGAACTGATAGACAGTTATATATTATTCTCCATCAATGCGGGCCATCGCGCGTTACCCGAGGCAACAGAGGTTAGGTCTCGAATACCCGGATTTTTTCTAGCTACAGTGCCCTCATATCGAAACACAAGTGCAAAACACTGGTATTTCATGAGACGCTTCACCTAGGAAAGAGACTTTCTTTAAAAATAAATAGGTAGATTGTCTAACACTTACTTGTTATAGTATGCCTTAAGTATCTTCGTCAAATGATTGATAAAAATAAAATTAAAATTTCCATGTAGCTCTCGTATAAGGGATTCTCTAAAGAAAGTTGAAATACCAGTAAGAAACATCATGTATTTATGAAAACGGGGAAAGAATCAAACTTTAACATATAAATTCATAGTAGCGCCATCTACACAATAATATGTGTGCTACTCCTAAAGTACGTGTAAAAATGATGTTGCTTGATCAATATGATCTTAAGATCAAGTACAGTAAGTTGTCAATAGATGGCACTGAAAGTCCAATATTACTTTGTAATCAGAGCTACTTTATTGGTGCCTGGGTAATTGTTAGTCAGGCCCTGATTTGACATCCAAATCCTATGCAACAAGAATATATTCTTTTGTAACCTTTTTTCCGCGCAAGAGTATCTTGTAAAGTAATTAATAATAATATAACATTCGTCATTTGCTATATTTTATTGTATACTAACATAATAATTAAGAAGAGCTCCTGCGTTTTAATTAATTTTATGATGGATTGCACAACAACCCAGCTATGTAGGTTAGAGGTAAATTTTGACACAACGCTAGTGACATAATTATTTTTAACCGACTTCAAAAAAGGTGGTTCTCAGTTTGACCTGTTAGTATGTATGTATGTATGTTTGTCCGCGATTATCTCGCGTTTGGCTGAAGCAATTTCGATGCGGTTTTCGGTAAAGTATTTGTTACATTCAGGA
Source organism: Leucinodes orbonalis (assembly GCA_019425675.1). NCBI lineage: Eukaryota > Metazoa > Arthropoda > Insecta > Lepidoptera > Crambidae > Leucinodes > Leucinodes orbonalis. The sequence goes on along the minus strand of PQWD01004941.1, from coordinate 20,088 downwards.
GAAGGTTTTATTTTAATTTTATTATTATTCATTATTATCATTCCTTTTTTGTTTGTCTGGTTATTTAAATATTTTTTTTGTATATATTTTTTGGGCTTACAACATACTTTTTAATGAATATGAACTATTGTTGACTAAGGTAATGTATATTGTTCATCATGACCAGCTCATTGAAATTCCCCATCGAGGGGACCGAGCCTAGCCCTAGCCCGTATAGGGTTTTAGGCCTTAATCATCCACGTGGGCTCAGTGTGGATTTACCGACTTCACGCACAACCGTTGAATATTTTTGAGGCGTGCGCAGTTTTCTCATGATGTTTTCCTTCACCGTAACAGCGTTGGATAACGTACATATAATTTCGAAAATTTGAAAACACATTGGTACGCGGCGGGATTAGAACCTCAGCCCTCTTGGTAGGCAACAGTCCACACCATTCAACCACCGACGCTCCTGTTTATTGTTACTCATGGTTAAATTGTGATGTATTGAAGGTACCGTATCGGTACCTTTTTAAACTTTTACATCTTAATCGACAAACAGAATTATTTTTACGGTATTAGTATTCGTTTTCGAAGGTGACCAATGAAATTACGGTATTTTCGTCATCCCATTATCATCATTATGACATCACAACACAAACTCGAAGGTTCCTAGGATTTATAACCGACTTCCAAAAAGGAGGTTATCAGTTTGACCTGTTAGTATACATGTATGTATGTTTGTCCGCGATTATCTCGCGTTACGCTGAAGCATTTCGATGGTTTTCATAAAAGTATTGTGACGTTCAGGAGAAGGTTTTAGTGCTATAATTTTAATGACCGATTGATTGCTATTTATTAGTTTAACCTGTTCGTATGTATGTATGTTTGCTGCAATTATTCATGTATGTATTGTCTGTAAATAAATATAAACAAAAACCTTCCCGCCCCACCAGGGTTCACCGGCCATTCTAAAGTATTAATATTAAACGAATATACATTAAGTAAAAATAGCAAACAATATTTAAATCAGGTCCAAACTGGTTTCCTTAAATATCAACAGCAAATGATAATCATTGGAGGCTTTTGCCCCGTACTGGGTCATTGATAGTATAATGACTTAAACTTTATAAATAGAGATTGTATATTCCATACGATAGTTGGTTCACACACTCAGGGAGGAAGCCATCTTGGTTTTATTGTGGTGAGGCTTGACTGGGCTGTGATTGGTGCAAGTTATAAGACTGAGGCGCGTATTAAAAAACGGGCAGTAGAACGTGACTCAAGCGATGATCTTTACTTAAATGAAATTAGAAAGGGATGGCGCTATATACGATAAAAAGCAGCATCCCTTTCTAACTCTATTTAAGTAACGATCAACGTTTGAGTCTCGTTGCAGAATACGGTACTGAGTCGTCTCAGTCGGTTACACCGCAGTGCCAGATATCGTCCCGTGAACAGAAGTTTTTTACTTCTGTTCCACGGACGAGGGCAATGTAGTAGTAAAATTGCCGATTAATAATATGAATATATGCCGAATAATATATTAATATGAGACCTTATATCTGTTGTCTCGAGAAACGGGCGCAGTGCGGCATTGATGAAGAATGTTTATCAGTTGTTGGTCTCATTCAATGCCACTCTGTCAGGGTCAGGCGTATTACTTTCCATTAGGTGAGCGTCCTGTACAGTTTGTATCACAAAAAAAAGCACCAATAGACTAGTCAAAACATTCATTGTTAACTTATTAAATGTCTCCACCGAGCGGCATGAGCCTACCCGTAGAGGCCTTAATCCTCCACGCGGGCACAGTGTGGATTGGATGATTTAACACACAACCTTTTAATCTCTTCGTAGGCGTGCGCAGGTTTCCTCACGATGTTTTCCGTCACCATAAGAGCGTCTGATAAGCCTTCTAACTGATGATAAATGAATTATGATGAAAAATTATAGTAATTATTTTTTATCATTGAATAATATAAAAATACACAATAATAATTTTATTAGAACATTGCAAAATGACAGTCAATTATAATAATATTTAGTTCTAGGAAATTAATAGTTAGATAAGATGTCTTGTATGCGACACAATAATAATTTTATTGGAACATTGCAAAATGGCGGTATACTACAATAATATGTAGGTGTAGAAAATTCAAAAAAATATAAGATTTTTTGTATACGCGTATTTTTTCCGACCAATCACTCTAAAGCTATCTCTTCTAACTTGTACCAAACAAATCATAACAGGTTTGCAGCGATACAAGAACGAAATTATGAATGGAGTAGCATACGAGCAGGTTATAAAAATCGGACTCATTTACACCGTGGCCTGATTTATTCAATCAACTAGCTTTTAACGACTCAACGTACAGCATGACATTGACATTAAAGTCAAATTGATAAAATAAAACTGAATCGATACTATCATTAAATTAAACTAGTAGTATAGTATTAAATATATACAAGAGTGTTATATGCCCTCCTCTCCCCTAAGTGTCTGTTATCATCATCATCAGCTCATTAAAGATACCCACACCGAGGGGCACGAGCCTACCCGTATAGGGTGATTAGGCCATAGTCGTCCACGCGTACCCAGTGCGGATTGGACGACTTCACGCACAACGTTTGAATCTCTTCGCCGGCGTGCGCAGGTTTCCTCACGATGTTTACTTTCACCGTAAGAGCGTCGGATAACGTATATATTTTTCAAAAATTCGAAAACACATTGGTACATGGCGGGATTTGAACCTCAGCCCTCCCGGTAGGTGGGCGACAGTCCACACCATTAAGCCACCGACGCTCTAAGTCTGTGCCCGGTAAATAATGTACCTACATAATGAAATTGACAACTCCTACACATTGTGGTAAAGCAATAAACGACTGATGGAGCATAGGCCTTTGCAAACCTACCTACGGAGGAGATTGGGTTGTAAACAGGCCTTGGATCCGCAGGTGTGAACGATATCCCAAAACTTTGAATTGACGACCCATTTGGTGTTGCGGTTGATAGGTCGACTGCAACACCAAGGGTTCCGGGTTCGATCCCCGGGCAGTACAAACATTTGTGTGCATGAACATGTCTGTTTGTAATGGTCTGGGTGTCTTCTATATTAAATATGTATGTATTTACAAAAAAATGTATATAAGTATGTTTATCCGTTGTTTAGTACCTATTACACGGGCTTCACGCTTAACTTGGGGCTAGATGGCGCTGTGTGAATTTCAGTAGATATAAAAAAACTAGTGTCTTAGGCCGAAAATGGATTTTTTGCCTATCAAAGCTTGAAGGGACTCGGGCTAATATTTTCCGGGCACCCATCCCAAGATGGGCTATTGTGGAAGTTACATGACTTGCGGTTGTCAACCCAGCCTAGCTTCGACACCATCAATACGACCATATTATTATGCTAAATATAGTAAAACATATTTACTATATGTAGCATAATAATTATGACAACGTGAAGGAGCACATATTGGAATGTCATAAATGAACAGTTTATAGAGCGTCGGTGGCTCAATGGTGTGTACTGTCGCCTTCCGATCGGAAGGGTGCAGGTTCAAACCCCGCTACATACCAATGAGTTTTCGAATTATCGATATTATATGAACGTTATTCGACGCACTTACGGTGAAGGAAAACATCGTGACCTGCGCACGCCTGCGGAGACATTTAAATGTTGTGCGTGAAGTCAGCCAATCAGCAAATCCGCGTGGACGACTAAGACCAAAATCCTTTACGGGAAGGCTAGTGATTTCATGAGCTGATGATGATAAAATGAACAGGACGGTAAATGCGCTCACCTAGTTGTAAGTGATACGCCTGACCATGACAGAAGCAGTGTTGAAGAAATTAATACCTATTAGTAGTAATTTTACCTCAACACTGCCCTGCGCCCGTCACCCGAGACGACAGATGTTAGGTCTCTTAATAATAATATATAATAATAGTGGTGGGGGGGCTTAGGAGAAACATAGCCCAATGAAAAGGAGTCTGCGTATTTCTTTATACAACTTTGGCTTATAACATCTTAGCTCCCTATGTTTAACTAACGGTCCCAAACCCCTTTTAAAATGGAGACAAGAAATAAATGTAAACGTTTAATGCCGCTACCCGGGGCGATCGCCGGGGCACACTTGGAGCCGGCGCTGAGTGTGGCAGCATGCGAACCGTCGGTGGTGGAGAGTTTAGCGGACGGGCTCCCACTGGGTCACCCGAAAAGGCCACGTCCAGCCAATTATCAATAGAAAGGACTCATGGCGTAGTGAGTCCACCAGCTGCGGATGTTTTGCAGGCAGCTACGGCACTGAAACCTGCGACCACCAAAGCTGGAAAACCACGTGTGCGTATGAAATGGAACGAAGAAACAAACATTTTCATAATACGCACATATTTTCAAATTACTAAAGTAGAGACAGATTTAACACTATATCGCCAAAAACTTTTTCAAAAATTCATAGAAAACTACCCTAACGCTACCGTAACCGAACAAAGAGTTTCAGACCAAAGAAGAGCAATTATAAGAAATAAAATGCTCTCAGACAATTTAATTAATTCGATGGATATTAATGACAATAATAGTCCTAGCATAAATATCATTCAAGATCATTTGAACATAACTGATGAAAATACAACAATGGCAGCTACCAATAATAGACGTTTCTCTAATGACACTGTAGATAATGTTACACATTTGGTGATTGATGAATCTTTAACCGAAATAGAGTCAAAACAAATAACGATTAATAAACTTTCAGAAATTTTAGAGGAAAATTTGATAAAGTGGCACCGAACAGAGTCTCAGACCAATTTTACCGAAATTAAAATGTTCTAGAGAATTATCGAAAATTATAGATATGTTCAACTCATATATACTACCTCCAAAAATTTTTAATTTAAATAATATCCTAGAAACTCATGATTTAATTTATTGTACAGCAATTACCATTATAAGACATCTGAATGTTAAAATACGCAATAGGAATATGATTTATAAGAAAAATAAACAACCCTGGCAAAAAAGATTAGAGAATGATATAGAACTTCTGCGAAGAGACATAGGGCGATTAACACAATTTAAAACAGGAAACAAATCAAGAAAACTGATTTGTAAAGTTAAAGCTATTCTAAGAAAAAATAAAAAGCACAGTACTTATGACGATATTAATAAAAGGATTGATGAATATTTGGATACATTAAAACAAAAATTAGGTGTAAAGAGCCACAGACTAAAAAGGTATAACAAAGCACAAAATAGAAAAGACAATAATAGATTGTTTGATAACAGTGAGAAGCAATTTTACAGGCAGTTAAAAAGTCAAAACAAGATTGAAAATGCACCATCAGTGGAATTATTGGAAAGTTTTTGGGGAAATATTTGGAGTACTCCTAAAGAACATAATAAAAATGCTGTTTGGATTAATCAAGAACGGTCAAGAATGGAAAATATCAGTGATATGCCCTTTGACGATATAGAAGTTGAAGAGTTGAGAGGTGTTATTAATAAAACTCATAGTTGGAAATCTGCAGGGTGTGACAGTGTTCACAATTTCTGGTTCAAAAAACTTTATGCTCTACATGAAACTCTAGCCAAACAAATAACTCATTTAATTAAAGGAAACCATACTCTACCAGAATTTCTAACGAAAGGGAGGACGTTCATGTTACCTAAAAATCATAATTCTCAAGATCCATCCCAGTACAGACCAATAACGTGCCTTCCTACCTTATACAAAATCATAACGTCATGTATAACCAAGAGAATATCAAAACATATAGAATTAAATAACATTATTTCTGAAGAACAAAAGGGCTGTAGAAAATTTCATAGGAGGTTGTAAAGAACAATTAGTCATAGATTCAACTATTTTGCAACATGTTAAAAAGGGAAAAAAAGATATTTACGTCTCTTACATAGACTACAAAAAGGCTTTCGATAGTGTACCACACTCCTGGCTGCTTGAAGTATTAAACATATATAAACCCTAATAATACAATTTCTGAAGTCCACTATGAGTTTATGGAGAACGACTTTAAATTTGCAACAGACACATTCAATATTTCTTCAGACGAGATCAAAATCAGAAGAGGCATATTTCAGGGATTCTCTAAGTCCTCTGTGGTTTTGTTTAGCATTAAATCCACTATCTAACTTATTAAACACAGAATTAGGATTCAATATCAAAGCAAATAGACGAGTTCAGCACCAATTAACGCACCTCCTATATATGGACGACCTAAAATTATATGCAGATAATGAATTGAATATGACTAAATTACTAGACAAAACAATAGAATTTTCACATGATATAAAAATGGAATTAGGTTTAAATAAATGCAAGAAACTGAATATCACAAAAGGGAAGATAACAGCAGGAAACTATGCCTTTGGAGATAATGAATGTATTGAATCTATGTTAGAAGAAGATTTATATAAATATTTGGACTATAAATATATTATATATAAAAATAATCTAGACTTATTGATCACAAAACAATTAAAGATACATTGAAGTCGGAATATTTCAAAAGACTTCACTCGCTTAGCCAGAAACAATTGTCAAGCAAAAACTTATTCAAAGCAATCAATACGTATGCAATACCTGTATTAACATATTCTTTTGGAGTGATAAAGTGGACAGTTACTGAACTTAAAAACTTAGAAACTAAAACTAGGTCAATTCTAACACAGCATCGATACCATCACCCTAAATCAGCCATTGAACGCACTACTTTACCAAGAATAGAAGGAGGGAGAGGCCTTATAGAAATTCAGCAAATGCATGATAGACAAATAGATAACCTCAGAGATTTTTTCAAAAATCAGAAGTCAAACAGCCCATTACACAATATAATTACTTCCATAGATAAACACTTTACACCGTTAAATTTGGCAGGGATAAATATAAATACGATAGATAAAACAACCGCTAATAAAATTAAACATACACGATGGAGACAGAAGGAACTTCATGGTCGACACCCAAAAGATCTAGACCAAGAGACTGTAGATAGGGAAGCTTCTAACAAATGGCTTGAGGTTGGGGCACTTTTTCCCGAAAGTGAAGGGTTTATCATAGCCATACAAGACCAGGTTATTAATACGAAAAATTATAGAAAATACATTTTAAAAGACAAATCCATGGTTAGTGACATGTGCAGAAAATGTAACAACAAACCGGAAACCATACAACATATTACTGGAGCATGTATAACACTTACCCAAAATGATTACACCCACAGACACAACCAATTAGTCAACATAGTACACCAGAAATTAGTCCAGAAGTACAGATTAAGTCGTGACCCACATACTCCATATTACAAATATACACCCCATCATGTAATAGAAAATTCAAATTATAAACTATATTATGACCGAACGATATTGACGGACTGTAAATTGTACTGTCCGACATAACAGACCTGACATAACACTAGTAGATAAGCAAAATCAACACACGTATATTATAGATATAGCTGTACCAAACACTAATAATCTACAAGCAACAATAGTTGAAAAAATAAGGAAATACACTGATCTGCAGGACCAAATTAAAAGAGTGTGGAAAATGAAGCAGGTCACCATAGTACCCATCGTAGTTTCAGTCACAGGAGTTATACCAAAGCAACTACACACAAGTCTAGCAAATATTAATTTACCCAAAAACACATACATAACCCTGCAAAAAGCTGCAATCCTTAATACGTGCCGAATCGTTAGAAAATTTTTACAACTTCAAACTGAAACAGATAGTTAGGGGAAGGTATATCTTACGTCAAAATAATCACACTTAATTTCATTTTTAATTAATTTAATATTCATTGCTTAAGTTTTATTTTTGCTTGGCCAAAAGCCCGCAAGAATAAACTAACCCCAGGTTTTAATGGGAGATACATGAACAATGTATAGAAACATAATAATATAATAAGTCTATTACATTTTGAAAAATGGAAACATACACCAAGTCCATAATACCAAAACTTTAACACCATTTCTCCTGACGACCCATTTGGAGTTGCGGTTGAGAGGTCGGCCGCAACACTAAGGGTTCCGGGTTCGATCCCCGGGCAGTACAAACATTTGTGTGCATGAACATGTCTGTTTGTAATGGTCTGGGTGTTTTCTATGTATAATATGTATGTATTTACAAAAAAAAAATTATACATGTATGTTTATCCGTTGTTTAGTACCCATAATACAGGCTTTACGCTTAACTTGGGGCTGGATGGCGCTGTGTGATTGTCAATAAAAAAAATAAAAAAAAATCTCCTCTTAAGGCCTTAACACTGGCAACCGGGAAAAGACTTAGTTAATTTTATGCCGTTCACGGCTACTTTAATTTCTCGCTTCGCTGATAATTTTCTGGCGCCGGCACCCATGGAGAAAATCTTAGCAAAAGTTTCGCTTGCAAGTATTATTTAAATGCAAGCTTGGTACACAGCCGGTCCTGATGCTTTATTGCATTAACGCCACTTGGAAACTATATTTTGGAGGGCAAGGTGTAGCTGGAGCTAGTTAGCAATTAGAAACGGACGAGCGACAACTGCGTCACTTTTAAGGTAACTTAGTGTAGGAAAACTCGTATTTCTTAATGAAGCTAATGTATAAACCATTACAACAGTAAATATACCCACATGATATATATTTGTTTCATGACTTCCATCTTATTAGATGTCACACTTGCTAAGTTCTCCTTAATTTCAATAATGAGGTGTAATGGTTAAGAATCCCCAAGATCGAACTCGACTAAAATTCATGTGCATGAATATATCTTTTTATATCGGTTTGAGCGTATAGTCTACGAGAATGTTTATTCATAGTTTAGTTACATGTACTATATCATTCGATAGTGTAGATGCCAAACTAAGCATCTATACTTTAGAATGATACTGGCGGGATGACACTGTCTGAGTGTCTTGAAACATTCATATTTAATTGTAGCCCGTAAACCATTTGATTAAAATATACCCATCAATAAGAAGCAACATCTGTAATGTTTACTTAAGAACCGACATTCAACGATTAACAACGTTCCAATACCTGGCCCATATTAGTTTCGCACAAAATTTATTTACAGCCGGATCGCGCCGATAACATAACTCAATGTCAAATAAAAAACCCGGCGTTCAGAAGTTAAACCGTACACTAAATCAGAAAGGTTCAGTTGTTATGAAGATTGGAATCAGTGTAATAACCGTAAAAACAGGCATAAACCTCATCGAAAGCGCGAAGTTAACATCGGCCCTATATGAAAAACAGTGTTTTAGCTATATTGATAATTTATCTTTACCGAAAAATACTTTCAAATAACACATTTACTAAAATTGTATTCATGTTCACCTTCGTAATTCTTCTTTAGTCTAAGATTTATTTTTATTATTTTATCCGGATAATCAATAAGAGGATAAGGCATACAATAATATACTTTTCATATGTAAAAAAAATTGCCCGATCTTAAGTCACGAAGTGCTAGAGACCAATGCTGGTGTGCTCTTGCAGCTGCACGCGTGAGGATCTTATGATAACGTCTGATAATGCTCTCACTGTGGCTGCTTTGTGGTCCGATACATTATAATATGTGTTTACCTTCGACACGCTAAAGGCAAGATGAAGGCCTGTACAATATTTCGCCAACGTTGCCATGCGCCTGTCACCCAAGACGACAGATATTTGTTCTCTTTTTTATACTAGCTTAATCCTTTTCCAAATCGCAGAAGGCGTCTGGCACTGCAATGGATATCTACCGATACGACATAGAGTCGAGCTTTATCATCATCATTGTCATCTAATGATGCAGCATTATTGTAAGCATTTCATGTCCACTGCAAAACCACGCGGACCGATCGCTAGCAGTTGGTATCTGTCTGCTTTCAAGCTTATCACTTAGTAAAAGTCATTTACAAACTATACAACATAGACATATTATGAGGCAGACAGACTGTATATTGAAAAGCGGTGTCTAATTTTTGTTAGTGTGCAGTTACAGATTTGTATTAGTGTGCGTCACTAGGGATGTGACCTTGGTATCGAACATATTGCTAGAATTAAGCGGGCGTCGTCGTCGCACCTGCAGAATTAGATGATTATAAATGTGTTAAAAATAACATGGAGTCAGATACAGCAACGCTGTTAATTTTATCTACAACAAAAATTAAAAATAAAGCGTTACCATAATAAATTTTATACGCAAATATTTTGAAGTTTGGTCTTCCTGGGTTAAAAATTAGATGATGTTGGAACAAATAAAACAAAATATTATCGGTAGGTATTAAATAGACTATATTATATTTTTACGGTAAAATCACAAATTTTAAATAACACTCACAAACTCAAACTTAAAAATTATTTTATTTAAAAAATATATACTGAAAGCCTCATTATCTTAAAGACCCATACATACCTACATTGAAAACCCACAATAGTGGGTATCATGAAAAAAAAGTTTCAGTTTAAAATATGCGACCTGAAAACATTTTTTTTTTCATGTTTTTTTGTTAAAATTATAATGTGGTAACACAAATATGTTCTTGCAAAATTATAACAATTTTTTTATAGTTTTTAAATTTTCTGAGAAAAGTTGATGTGATATTCGGACAAACATACAGACATGACGAATCTATAAGGGTTCTGTTTTTTGCTGTTTGACTACGGAACTCTAAAAAGAAATTAAAAAGTATTTTGAATCTACCACACCGGTTCAAAGATTTGATTATATTAAGAAGACTCTAACCAGTTATACAGAAAAGACTCGCATAAAAGGGTCTAAATAGTAAAAATAACTAACAGGTTCCAGGATATCCTTCAAAAATGATTGGTACTGCATCGGATTTCAGTTTTTTTATTGATAAGCCTACGATGAAACAGGATTGCTCAAAATGTTTTGAGCAAAGCCTGGAGTTCTTCGTAGGCTCCCAGTTTTCACGCCTTACACTTTTAACCCATTCTTCTCTGATTTGGGACATTTCGGGAACCTAAAAATTCAATAATTGTATAAAAGAAACTGTTAAAGAAATACTATCGATGGAATTAAATTCTATGTTGAGTACATCACTATGTAACATCCTTAAATTAATTGTAACATCCTTAAGTTTCATGCATAATATTAATTGTTTTAGACGTAATTTCTACAATTAATACAAGCTAATGTATGTCTAACATTATTTAAAGTCTACTACTACATGTTTTTTATCCATAAGTCTCATTACAACTACGTAATATGAATGAAAATGTCGTCAAATATTTACTTATGAAATGATAATTCCGGGTCTTTTACTCCTCCTTTGGTGGTTCTTGAAGAACAATTTACCGCAGAACACGACATTTTTCTACGTTTACTTATTTCTTTTCAAAATATTTATTAAAATTATGACACTTTGTGAAAAAATTGCACGACAGCCGTAATGTTCTGGCCTTTTGGAGGCCACTAAATGACACGACGTCAGAGTTGTCAACGTCTATCAACCGTCTCTTCTACTCGTAACTAGGATTCGTGTGATAGACAAAGATACATGATGTGTATATAATTTGTTGGAAAATATGGTGTCTACTCACTTACTTTTTGCTATAAAATGAACTTTGCATTTGACAGTAACGATACCAAATTGCATAGAAATATAATAGTTATATAAACAATCTCGGACAATCATAAGATTAAATTAATAATAATATTTGTAAACATTAAATGTCACACTGACTTAACATGTTATTATAACTAGTAGTACATAATTACAGTTTCGTTGAAGAAAATAAAAAGTGCTCTACATAAATTAGTAAACCGACAAGCGTGTATGAAATTATAATAATGAATGAAGGAGAAGCAAACGATTTGTATTAGGACCGTAACAAAATTTTTATTAAATAAAATTAATATTCTGCTCCAAACTCTAACAGAAAAAACGTCCTGTCAACATTAAAAACGACCTTTGAAAGATAAGCTTGTCGGTACCCTTTTGTTTTTACCTTAATCCGTAATATTTTATTCATTTTGTTTACATATTTTATTCAGGTCATACATTTTGTCAAAAATGTATTGTCAACCCTTTGACAATACATTTTCATGTAATTTTTTTATTAGTGTAATAAAAACTAACGGCTATTATTATTGGAAAAATGTCCAAGAGAAGTGTAATCAGACGAAATTCAAAGCATTTATGAACTATATTTCAATTTAAATTTAATATTTAAGTGGGTGAGCCCCTTTTTTGTACGTATGGTCTCGACCGAACACCGACCCGACCACAGCCCACAGATATCCAGTATGAAATAACGCTTAGCGTTATGTATCGCCGAGTGCGTGACGTTCTAGAACCCCAAAACCCTTCGCCCTCCCTTTATATACTTTTTACTCTTACATTTTACTAGACAAAAATGTATCAGCAGTGGACTAACTCGTTGTTCTTTTGGAAGTACCGAATGTCCATTGGTGGCGGGGGCCACTACTTAATCTTAGGTGAAACGTCTGCTTATTTTTTAATTAGGTACATTAAATGCATACTAATGTATATTATATAACCCGAGTCGGTCAGTGTTGAGAAACTTTAACAGGACAATTTAAATATTTACACCGCAAAGTAGGGTAATCGTTTTCCGCCTATTTGGTTGCAAAAGTAGATAATTGAATTGTGGTTACTAGATCCATTCAATTGGTCTGATAATTTCCCGCTTAAAGCAACATTCGTTGTACTGTACATGCTTCGTACAAATAACAGTTTATACAGTATCAAGCATTGACTGACTACGTGGTCTGAGCGACTAAGAAGGCACAAATATATATTATGGTATGCATAGATGTATGTATTAGCCAGCCAAGTCACACATCGAAGATGCTATAAGCCGGAAGTTTTGAAAATTATTGTATGATCTTATAAAATGTTGAACTCTTAAAAAATAAATCATCTTAAAGTAAAACCATTATTTCACTACGAGAATGACAATATTACTTATACAATGTATTTTCGAAATGAATATCTTTAAAAACAATACAATATGAAATTGTTACTTATTGTTTGTATTTTTATTACATGTTTTCATTATATGTGTGTAGGTATTAGATTATAATAAAGTTTCATGTTAACTTATGTAAATCAAAGGAACAATTAAGAAGCCCAAATAAAATAAGAAGCGGTTCATTTCATTAGGAATCTTTCCGTGAGGGAATATTTTTTATGAATATTTATTTTGGTTTCCAGAGGGTTTGCTATAATTTGGCAATAACATAAATAGGCTACTGATTTCTTAATATAATTGCATATAGCACTAATTAGAATGATAATGTACGAATAGGTTATCACTTTTAATAAGTAAGAGGACTAAAGTTACCGACATAGACCGCCGGTTTAGCAACTTTAAATGGCAGTGGGCTGGTCACGTATGTCGCATGTCGCGTCTTAGCAAGCGTATCGGGACACCCACAGTTGGAAGAGAACAACTTAGTTTTTCCCATCTGAAGCAAGAAATAATACTGTGATGCCCTCTCTCGCTCTCTACAACCTATCGCAGTCCATGTTGGACATGGGTCTCCTCCGTTTTGCGCCAGATAGCACAGTCTTCCGCTTTTCTCATTCAGCCTCCATCAGCGACCTTTCGCAAGTCATCGGACTATTCGGGCCGGAGGGCGTCCTATGCTACGCTTGCCAAGACGTGATCTTCACTCCAGAACTCTTCTAGTCCAAGGGCCGTCCAGGGTTCTGCGACATATTTGATGAGCCCACTGCCACTTCAACTTGCCGATCCGTTGTTTTTTGTCGGTAACTTTAGTTCTCTTACGGATTAAATCATTTCTGATCACATCCTAGGTGAGACTCTTAGCATAGCTCGCTCCATGGCTCGTTGAGTGACTTTGAACTTTTTAACAAATCCGCAGTCAGTGTCCAAGTTATTAGTTTCACTGTTTAATACCTGAAAGATGAATGTTACTTTCCACAGCTAAAAAGGATTGAAGTCTAATAATTATAATACAGGTGCGAAATATATCGAAAAGGCGATCAAATAATAGGATATAATTCCATCATAATAGATATAGGTATGTATAGGTAAAATGGAGTATATTTTGAAAATCTATATGAATGGCCAGGTTAATGATAAATATTGAAAACAATAGGTACCTATAATGTGTAATGTGTGTTACAATACATAAGTACAAATATATGTAAGTTCACATTTTATAACCTTTTTTGTAATCCACATACTTTGCCTTAGACTTAGTGTCTGGAATATATTTGATTATAAAATAAACTTATATACATTTCTTCTGCGATATCTTTCAATAAACTATTCAACCAATATACGATACCCACCTGTTTTCCTCCTGGGATCACCATTACTCCTCCTGTAGTTACTGCTCCCACCAACGTTATAAGAGCTCGTGTGGTTGAACATGTTAACACAAAGCCGCTGCCATTTTTCAAAAATGCCAAACACAATACCGAGGTTCAAAAGTAAGGTAACTTTGTTAAAACACTATGGCCGGTCACTTTTGTATTTTTGCCGCGCAAAATGTTTCAAATATGATCGCAGTGGACTCTCGTAAACCGAATATGTGCCGAAACTAAAATTCACCGCCCGAGCTCGGCCTAGATGTGTTATTTTTGTTCAACGCAGCTCCCGCTGTTTATTCAATTTTAATAAAATAAATTTTCCTACATGGCTGCCCAGCCTCTTCACCCGCAAAAAATTTCGTTCTCGCCGGCTACATCGTAGGTATTTCGTGTGTAAATAATAATAATTGTATGTGAATATGACAGTTGTATGGTGCGAGAAAGGAATGTTTTGATGATATTCCTTTTGCACAATTAGTTCATAACTCAAATTTATCATAAATTGTACCCATAGACAGACAGTTTATCTTCTGGTCAAAGTGTTAAAAGTTACTTACTTAGAAGTTACTGAAGCAATATTGGACCAATGTGAAAATTTCAAAAATATCTGTGTATGTCTTCAGTACACAATCTCATCTATAATAATACGAAGGTTATACTGGAAAACTATTTCAACTTATGAGAGACTAGGAAAATTATAGACTGTATTACAGACCACCGGTTCTCTCGCACGCATGGCAGATAACAATATACTTTAATGATAGATATTTTATAAACGTTATCGAAGCATTTCTGCAAGGAAAAAATACACCTAAATAAAAGGAACTGAAATAAAAGAAAAGGAATCAACATAAATAGTTTTATTATAAAACTAATTTCCTGGTGTGTATATGTGTGTGCGCGCGCTCGTGTGTTTGCGTGTGTGGATGTATATGTGTGTGTGTATATATGTGCGCGCGCGCACGTGTCTTCCCATGGGAGTGTTTAATGTTTACCTTTCGGAAAGGTAAACCTTACGTATCAGTATATTTTCACAGAATGAAGTTTTTATTATGTTTCTAATATACAAATATGGAATTAAAAGAGCATAGGTATATCTTATTGCTTTCTCTGTTTAAGATCCGACGCTCTTACGGTGAGGGAAAACATCGTGAGGAAACCTTCATGCACGCCTGCGAAGAGATTTGAAGGTTGTGTGTGAAGTCGTCCAGTCCGCACTGGGCCTGCGTGGACGACTAAGGCCTAATCACCCTATACGTCAGCAAAGTGATACCACTACCTAAGGTTAACCAGCTAATCTCAGTTAAAGATTTATACCTATTAGCACTCAATTCAAATTAAAGTTATAATAGCAGTTTGTGATCAATTTACCGCATATTTGGAGGTAAATGGTATACTTCCAACTCATCAATCTGGTTTTTGTAGGGGCTGTGGGATAGCAATAATTTTGGCCGATGTTGTGGATAATCTGCTTGTTGCCCAAGACAAGAGCAATGTGACTATATTGCTACTATTAGACTTCTCACGCGCAAATTTGTTAAGATTCTAATAACTATGTTTCGGTTTCTTTTATTATACATAATTCCTGGCGTCACTTACATATTTTTGTAATGTTGTTAAAAGTCATGCTTTTATTATGTCAAAATAAATATATCTTTCTTACTTTATTAAAAAAATCCGTTGTTTAGTTAGCATTTTTCAGTTTTTCAGTAGTCATGTTTCAGGTTTTTGGGTCATATATATAATTATCGTAACTTAATGTCTACACTTATTATTTAATCGTTAGTTTATTAACAAATAAATAATTTTAACAATATTTTTTTCAGCAAGAGCTAAATTACCCTTAAATAGAAAACGAATTCAGAATCAAATTACGGCATAGATAGCTTTATTTTTATTTCTTTACCTTAAAAAGCCATTCATCAAGATATGGCAATATAAATATTTACCCTCAGTTTCAATTTGTTTTCACTTACACTGCTCTGTTCGGAAGACTGCGTGTATAAAATTTAGGTTCACATTTTTACGGCTTCATAAAACTGGTAGAGCTATTTTCCTTTCGTATAATGATGTTCATTTGCTTTAATATTATGGTTTGGCTGAGCTGATATTTTGTTCTACAGATATGATATATACATCATCATCATCATCAGCTCATTAAACGTCCCCACCGAGGGGCACGAGCCTACCCGTATAGGGTGATTAGGCCTTAGTCGTCCACGCGGGCCCAGTGCGGATTGGACGACTTCACACACAACCTTCGAATCTTCTTCAGGCGTGCATGAAGGTTTCCTCACGATGTTTTCCTTCACCGTAAGAGCGTCGGATAACGTACATATATTTTTCGAAAATTCGAAAATACATTGGTACGTGTCGGGATTTGAACCTCAGCCCTCCCGGTAGGAAGGCGACAGTCCACACCACTGAGCCACCGACGCTCATACGACGATATATACATAGTTACTATAATATATGGTATGACATAGAAGATCGTGATCAAAGTATAGGGATCCTTTGCTATTTGGCTCAGCTTCTGACATTACTCAGCAGCTGTACGTTGAATGGCATTACTAAGTGTAACTTAAAGAAATCGTATACCTGGTCAATCTACTTTTTTGGACTTTCACTTCAATGCTGACTTCTCTTCGCAATAATCATATAATTTCCAATTTTTTGCTAGGTTTCCGTGCAATACTTTATAGAACTACCACAGACACATGTCATTCTTTTCAGTCAAATAAATCTGCGCTTCCCAATTGAGCTGGAGAAAAAATATGTGTAAATATACATTTCATTGTAAAAAATAAAATGTTTTACGATTAATAATTATTTAATCAAAACTAATGGAAATAGAGTAAGGGTTGCGATTACAATAGGCAATGAAACATTTTGTAATCTAAGTTATTTGTTACAAAGTAGTCGCGTGCTATTAGAATACTTTATTAATAAACGTTTGTACTGGACGCTTTTTTATTGTTTATACCTAACCTGTATTAAAGAAGTTGGTACCCCCACTTATAAACAAAATCGCTCGTCTAACATTTGTGAAACTGATGACTGAACTATCAGTTTAAGTCGGTACACCTCCGTCTGTACCCTTATCTGTAACAAACAAATCTCAAACCAGAAGGTAACCTTACTTCCAACAACTTGAAAAGAGGTCCCTAATGACCGATGAACGGCAAAGGTTAGTTGTTCGACACTCAAGGGTGAGGATCAAAACTATCTCTCCCTTGACTTTGAATGACTTTTGGTACATTATATAATTTACAAAATCTCAGACAGTAAACGGTACAAAATGAATAATTTTAATATTTTACCTCATGTAATTTAAAAACAATATATTATTAAAAGTTACGAAAAATGAATGTAGATTTCAGATCTAAGTCTAGGCGCCAATATACGTATACATATACGTGTTACAACTTTTACTTGGTGGCAGACTCGATACTGAGTCATCTAGGTAGGTACTATCGCAGTGCCAGATATCGTCTCGTGCGACAGGAGTGTTTTTCACTTCTGTGTTTCGGAATGAGCATACTGTAGCTAGTAAAATTACCGGATATGAGAGACCTAACATCTATCGTCTTAGGTGACGGGCAGAGCAGTGTTGACGTAAATAATTTACCCACTGTTATTAATTTCATGACATTATCAGACGTGTCATTTATCCGCCGATGAGCGAGTTAACCGTCCTATTCACTTATGACGACCATTGACTTATTATTGACGATCCATTTGGTGTTGCGGTTGAGAGGTCGGCTGCAACACCAAGGGTTCCGGGTTCGATCCCCGGGCAGTACAGATATTTGTGTGCATGAACATGTCTGTTCATGGACTGGGTGTTTCCTTGTATAAAATGAAAGTATTTAAAAAAAAATGTATATAAGTATGTTTATCCGTTGTTTAGTACCCATAATACAGGCTTTATGCTTAACTTGGGGCTAGATGGCGCTGTGTGAATGTCAGTGTCAATTATTATTATTATGACATAAAAAAACACAACTTATGTATTTCAATGAAACTGTAATATATTTTGAGGAATAATAAATTAACAATGCACAACGCTTAATTAAAACATAACGAAGTCAAAAGCATAAGCGGCTTTACTGATGTTCATTAAAATACGTTAACAATTATATTGCACTCATCGAGACCCACCTTTAACGTAAGTAATAAGTTCTACAGGCTTTGTTTGCTGAAACAAAAGCTTAAGTAACTTTGATTTGATTTTCGATATCTTTTCGTTACTAAACCAATTCTTGGCTCCCAATAAACACAGAGAAAACAAGTTCTTCACATCAAAACATTACTAACAACGAATTAATACCAAATATATTATTTTTAATATTCGAACGTTCAAAAGTACGGACAGGTTCAATCATACCAATAGATTAACAAATCAATGCAGTCAAATATTGAAAAATGTTATCTAAAACGGTTATAAATTGTAATCTCGCGAGAATAAACCTTAAATTGATGGACGGGACAGGCCTACAAAAATACAATGCACATCAAATTTGACACTTTACTGCCAAAGCATTGGTGCAGTGTAAAAAGAAGTGTATTTTTTATTACATACGTTTGAAATTCCAATGAACAAATAATCTATGAATATGATCAACCAAAACCACCAGGGAGTTCAAAGCTCCGAATGATTACTAAATCTGCATACAGTAGAGCCTATCCATTAGCGGCATTGGATGCATAAACCAAAATGATTATTTAATTAAAGCTGTTGCATTTGAACATGTATTATATATAATCAGGAAGTTTGATGAAACACATGTTATAATAAATAGTATTTATTATTTATAACATTTATTTATTTCATTCAACTCATTAAACGTCCCCACCGAGGGGCACGAGCCTACCCGTGCCGGGTGTATAGGCCTTAGTCGTCTACGTGGGCCCACTGCGGGTTGGCCGACTTCACGCACAAACTTTGAATCTCTTCCCAGGCGTGCGCAGGTTTCCTCACGATGTTTTCCTTCACCGTAAGAGCGTCGGATAACGTACATTTTAGAAAATTCGAAAACAATTGGTACGTGGCGGGATTTGAACCTCAGTCCACACCATTAAACCACCGACGCTCTATTAAATTTATTATTGTTATATTATTCTACTCATTTGAATCGTAATAGCTATCATGTAACCTTTTTCTATTTAGATATTTGCAAAGGCCAAAAAATATGCCAACACTTGATACGTAATTCAATTGAATTTCGAGACAGGAATATTGATGCCCCAATGTTCTCGAACTTTCCTAAAAGAGTTAAACTCGCGCGTTCTATGTAGTTCATTAGTCGCGACTGCTTGCACCGGCAACCAGAACTATACCGCACTGGGAAACTATCAGCAGATTTGTTTCAGACTTTACCAAAACTCCTGGATGTTGCCGACGTTTGATGAATGAGATCTTGGAAGCACGCTTTTATGATACTGCACTTGGCAAACTTTATAATGTAGCTTAAACCAAGAAAACATTAATATTTATTTTCCATTTATGAAAGTTAATCTAATAAAACCGTTAACAGATATCTACCTATGCTTTGCATATGTGTTTTATTCTTCATATAAATTAGCGGTCATAATAAGTTGATATCATATCATAGATATCAATTCATTTCATGGTACTCGTAAATAGTAATTAATTTGAATAATATTATCAAACTAATCTTTGACTATTCATAATTGATAATACATGAACACTAGAGGCACGTATTCCTTAACATATTTAAGCGACTTTTTTCTGTTATATTATTGTACAGATTCAACATAAAAATTAT
>PQWD01004939.1:0-14556 GCA_019425675.1 Leucinodes orbonalis | reverse complement strand
AGGTGTCTAAGTAAATAAAATTTATTTTATTTTATGTTACTTGCTGCTACGGAACCCTCCACGGGCGAGTCCGACTCGAGCTTGACTCGCTTTAGTAATCACCATAAAAATCTGCTGAGTATCGGATTTTGCTTGCAAAGACGCTCAGGAATGTATCATTATCCTTATCCAGCGAGCTCCGATACCATCGGTCTGATCTTGTGAATGTATTGCACCATCGTTCGCAACGGTCTTATCGCGGCCTATACATTTTTAAAGCAATAAATGGGAGGTGCAACGCGAAGGCATTCCCTAGTGCTGTGACGGTGATTTTTCCTTTAGCTTACGTAACTGTGATTTTACAATGCGTCTGAGATAACGTGATACGAGTGATGTAATTTAAATCCGTTATTTGAATTTAAAGCAAAGATGAATAATATAAAATGTATGTTTTGACGTCTGATACATCAAGGCAAACTAAGTACATACTGAAACTGATCGCTGTCCACAACTGGTCACAGATTTACCTCGTTTCGAGTTAGATATCCTGGTATCCATCTGTTTCAGTTCTTTGCTTCAACCTATGGCTTCAACATAGTATATATTTTAATCTGTGCTTCAACGGACATCGCTCTTTTGACGTCCATAAGTGACTGGCTTACTGACACTTAGTCTTGCTGGCGAACTTTGTCGCAATATTTAAATTGTTTTTCTCAGAGATACCGCTAGTTCTTTCCAAGTCCTAATAAAGAGCTAAATTTCTGATCCATTTCTACTACCAGTGTCCATGCCTAAGTATGTAAGAAGGCACGGAAAGCATATAATATTAGATGCTTTCCGTGCATACTGCGACCTTAAAAGATCATGTTTAAATGTATTTAAACATGATCTTTTGAAGTCCCGATTCATACAAAAGCTGACGCTTTGGAATGATTAATAAAATAATAGTAGTGTAAATAATTAATAGGTGTTTTTCACTTCTGTGTTTCGGGACGAGGGTACTGTAGCTAGTAAAATTACTGGGTATCAGAGACCTAACATCTGTTTTCTCGGGTGGTGGGCGCAGAGCAGTGGTGACTTAGTATGAAATCAACTGTATCATAATAATAACAAAAATCCTATAATCCAGTCTTATAACGAAGATTAAGTAAGATTTTTAGAACCCCTTGTTATATTCCGTTTTCCTCAATCATAATACAGGGTATCTTTTTATTGAAAATTGGTCTTTGTTTTATGAAGTCAGTTAACGAGCTTCATTTGTGGAAGAAATTTATATTGAGAAATAAAAAGTAATAGATAACTTTGGACAGTAAATTAAGTGATGTATAATTATTTTATTTACAATAAAGATTGAATTGTCATTCCTTTGCGAGTACATGCTACTTTGTATGATTATTACTGGAAATTATTTAATTATATATTTTGTTTTTGCTTTCAGTTTTTTTATAATTTAATTTCAATGCAAAAACAAACTCATCGCGTAAGTTACTCATGGTCAGTCCAACTACATCACCTGCTAAGCGACTTGATGTATTGAAAGTATGTAAACAGCCCTGGCTCCCAATTCCGTTAATTTTGAAATAATAATAATAATAATAATAATGCGCTGATAGAATTGTTATTATGTCTCAATAGTAAATTTTCGTACTACTTCTTTCTTTTTTTTTTAGGATTTTAATTGGTAACACTTTTTGACAATTCATTCTACTGTTTATTTGCCATTTTAAATCATTAACATTAAAGTTGTACCGGAAAAAAAAAATTACAGCTGGATTGATTAGTGTCGTAACATCAGTTACATTAGTAGAATTGAGACCCTGAGTAATAAATACCTACTGACATACACACATCGTCATCTAGCTACAAACTATGAATAAGCCGGTAAGGGTTTTAACAACGGATAAACATACTTAAATACTTTTTTTGTAAATACATACAAAACACCCAAAGCGATACAAACAGACATGTTCATTCATCAAATGTTTGTACTGCCCGAGGATCGAACCCGGAACCCTTGATGTAGAGGCTGACGTCTCAACCATTACACCAAATACGAGTAAGTAGCAGTACTGCCCTATAGGGATCAGACTACAGTTGCTTGCTTGCGGCATATCTAAGGATTAGGTACTATCCAGTAGCTAAACAGCCTAATGTGTGGTCGCTGGTACTATCAAAGGATAGTACTCGTTCACACCCACCAGTCCGCACTGGGCCCTCGTGGTGGGTTATGGCTCAAAGTCTACATGACATGTTGTGTTCCCTTCAGTGGGGTTTTATCGACTAATTTGACACAGTTTATCAAACGGTATATATTTTTAAATATATATTATTTTTTAAATTGTTTAATTAAGATGATCTATTCAACCTATCGCAGTCCACTGCTGGGCATAGGTTTCCCCCATTTTGCGCCAGATATCCCGGTTCTCCGCTTTTCTCATCCAGCCTCCACCAGCGACCTCCGCAAGTTGTCGGTCCATCGGGCCGGAGGGCGTCCTACGCTACGCTTGCTAACGGCCATCGGTTCTGCGACAATCCGGCGGGCTATGTCGGTAACTTTAGTAACTCGGTAATTATGATGTGGCTAATAATATTAACAAAAGGGTTTACAATATAATCCTGATTTGTAATTCTTTTACTTGAAGTAACATACTTCGAATGAAACAACTACGTAAATGTAAAATTCCTTGAGCTTTATTATTTATTTAAAATATGTATGAGAGTTTGGTATACAGTCTAGTTTGATATTTACTGGATTTTGACTGTAACAATTATATTTTTTATGAAATTTATCTTATTTCATATTAACTGCATACTTCTTTGATTAAAAAACTTCTCTAGATAGACGGTTATATAAGATAATTGCCCTACAGACAACCTACACTTAGATTTTCAATAAACTAACTGGCCACTCGTTTCAATATACCTATAATTATAAACAATTCATTAGGATTGAAGCTGACCTAAGCAAGCTAAGACAATCGAAACCTTATTTTTTTATCTGCGAATATTTAGGAACGTTGGCATTATTAATTTTGATAAACTAACATTTATGTATTTCTATTATAAAAGCTCCTAAAAGTTTTCATCTAAATACTTTTGTGGTCTCTATATGTTATTATGTTTAATAGAAGAAAAATCATTACTGATAAAATTATATTTTGTACAAATGACATCAAATATAATTCATAACAAGAGGCGAAGTTGTGTCAGGCATTTGAATATAATTGAATATGAGAACTTAATTATGATTTTTATTGATTTTATAGTTAAGCGCCTTCATCATCAGCTCATTATATGTCCCCACTAAAGGGCACTGAGCCTACCCGTGAAGTGCCCCTCGGAGGGGATGTTTAAAGAGCTGATAATGATGTATAATTTCTAACCTGTTTTCAAAACGACTATCATCACCTTTGACCATATTGACATGCCAAAGTCCAAACCAGTGTCGCATTCCCCGACATGAAACATCATATTTCTTTTATAACAATCGCCATTGTTAATTTATAAGCGATGTCACTCAGCGTCGCGCCCCAGGGCTTTCCATGAGCCTTTGTATAACCCCAAATATGAATATATGGAGCAATAGTGAGGCTCGGCGTTCCCACGAGTAAGGGGTGCGATTTTCTCAACGAACTTGGCTCATAAATCCACGCCTTACATGATGCTTGTTTGCATAATACAAGACTTAGTCGGCTTTGTTCCGCGAGTTTGATAGGTAGGCTGCGCATCTACGTGCTATAGAGGGCGCCTATGTTACCGTAATGAGTTTGTACTTTTACATGTAATGGAGTGGCTTTAAAAGCGAGATGACTGTTAGTCTTAGCGAGTCATGTCGTCATTTGCTTGCGGTAGGGACTTGGCCTTTTCCCTGTTGGGTTCTTGGTATTTTGTAAAAAAGGTATTTGGTTACTGTTAGTAGGTATTTAATTTATTACTATTTTATATGTGCAATAAAATAGTTTATCTATTTAACTTTACGTACGTATAAAGGCAATCTATAAATCGAGTGGCATTATTTTGTTAAGCAAGCTTATTTTTAACAAATATACATTTATTAGAACGAAGCCTATACTGTAAGTAAAAACTAAAGCAGCGTTTTGCTCAAATAAATTCATAGCGCGCAATATTTAGTGAGAAATATGTATTTTGCTTCTGATTTTGTGGGCAATTGCCATGTCACAACTGTGACTACTGTCCCGAAGACCCTTGTCAAGTCACAATCCTCTTAAGTTGTGTCAGTAAAAGCGTTTCTGAATATCCTACAGCTGTTCTTGTATATTATCATCATTATAACAATTTGCGTTGTTTTGTTTGATGGCGCAATATTAACAATTAACTGCTTTACTGAGAAAGGACAATGGTCGAATGTTGGTGTTGACTGTTGTTATACTTGCTTCAAGTCTTTGTATTATTTGACCACTTGAGTGCGATTGATTAACAACTTCCTGAACTGGCAAAATTTCCGTTAATACCTCGTTTTATTGCTTTGTACACATATATAGGTAAGTACTTATTTACTTATTCATATTTTACTGATTCGACCTTTAATAGATTAAGGGTAAATAAGTAGTGACGATAAGTGTCATTGTGATTTTCAACAGGGAATTTAAAAGGTCACGATAAACATTGTTTGTTTCAATAAATCGTTAAACTACAAGTCTATCTTTCTTCATGAAGGAAAAAAAAATCAGTCAGAGAAAATGTTCAAATTTTCCCTAATTCCATTAAAATCTAGTAGGTTTTATCACTTATAGGCTTAGTTTTCGATTCTGCTTATAATAATGTGTTCAATTATTGTTTAATATTATTCGAAAAGTCATTTAGCATTAGTTATACTGCATAATATTGTCCTAAGCTATTTTTGAGATACCTTATCTAAGCTATTGCCTGAGAATCAAAGAGTAACTGAATATGTATAGAGCCTTGAATGTTTCACAGTTTAATAACTTACATGAAGTTGAAAGGTCATTTTGTTTTATGTTAGTGGGACAAAATTGGGCTGGGTGTTGGTTTGGGTAAACAAAAACAACATTTAATAAACTGATCTTAATTTTATGAAATAGTAATTTTAACATGATTGGCATCCAGTATTTATATATAGGGCACATAATGCGTACTGCGTAGCACTGTTGGTTGATGGGGCAACAATATTTTTCAGTGGGGACCGTGAAATTGAGTGAGAAGCGTGGGTTGGTTTTCAACCAGGTGGACATACGACTTAGCCGTATGATATAAACTGTTAAAGATCTGCCCACGTGAATTAATTATGGGAGACCTTTGTTCAGCAGGGGCCTAATCCAATGGAATGATGATAAGCTTTTTTAACGATAATCTCAATAAACTTAATTACTTTCACAAGTAAAGTAGACCAAAAACTACATCATTTACGACAAAAGATTCCTTCCATTTCTACATTATGTATTCTCAGAAAACCATCTTTACCTCAAGCAATCTATTAGTTGCAGCAGAGTTCTTTGAGCGCTAGGAGCCAAAGTTGTAACTCCAAGGAGTTTTAAGTCCAATTAAATGATGCATATTACGCTTCTAGACCATCTTACATCCTTGTTCTGGGAGAAGCCACAATGTAATAAATCTGCACCGGTAAGTCGTGAAACACCGATGAGGTTTAACTTGGGAAATTTAATTAGGCACTGGTGTAGTGTTTTTGGTGAGAATAGTTGAAGCCTTGTTCTTAAAGGAATGGACGAAAACTTCACTAAGAAGTATTTGATTTCCGTAACTGTCTTTGATGGTCTTGCAATTGTAATATTGTACTTATATTATGAAAAGCAGCTAAAATTTGTTGAATTAGCTTTCATTTCTGTAAAATGACAACGTTTCAACAGGGATATTTCAGACAGTATAATATTTTTAACCTTAAAAGGTAAATAGTATTTCAAGAAATGCCGAGGTAATAACTTCAGTTACGTGTATCTTATAATAATAACCTCTCTCTCTCTCTTCTTCTCTTCTTATTGCAGTCCACTGCTGGACATAGGTCTCCCCCATTTTGCGCCAGACATCCCGGTCCTCCGCCTTTCTCATCCAGCAATAATAACCTAATAGTAAAATAATAATAACTAAATTGAGTTACTGACTAAACATATTGTGTGTTATTGAGTGATACATCAGTCACGCTTCCTTTGTCAGCTACTTAGTCGGTGACGATTAATTAGTTCATTACCTGAACGTTCGTGGTTCATTAAACAGATAACTTGTTGGTTCATCCGCATCTAAGGAAACAATTGAAGCCGTGATAATGAAGGTAGGCGCCATTAGGCGCCTACAGTGTTTGGCTTATGAGCAACCAGCTCGGTAATTGGACTATGAATACAATTCTAAGAGATGAATTACTTGTTAATTAGATTTAGTTTAGGCAACAATAGTTCGGAATTTCCAAGCTATTATTTAAAGGTTTAATAACAATATAACATTCACACATAGCTTCACAACATACTAAATAATTATTAGGATGTCTACATTTGAGAATTAATAACAAAGTTATTATATTAGACAGTTCATATCCTGGCTGGAAAAAAGTTGGAGATCAAGAAAAACTTCATTAAAGGCATTGACATAGACTTATTATGGGTAGACATAGTTTTTTTGAAAGGCGGGTGTCTAGTTTTTGTTAGTGTGCAGTTACAGATTTGTATTAGTGTGCGTCACTAGGGATGTGATCTTGGTATCGAACATATTATTGCTAGAATTAAGCCGGGCGTCGTCGTCGCACCTGCAGAATTAGTTGATTGTGCATAAAGTTCAAAATAACATGGAGTCAGATACAGCCACGGTGTTTATTTTATCTACAACAAAAATTAAAAATAATGCGTTACCATAATGAATTTTATACGCAAATATTTTGTAGTTTGGTCTTCCTTGGTAACAAATAAAGTGATGTTGGAATAAATAAAATAAAATATTATTGGTTTATATGGAACATTATATTTTCACGATAAAATAACAAATTTAGATTACACTCACAAATTTAAACTTAAAAATTTCTTTATTCAACGAAGTCATTACGAGACACTTCAATTAATTTAAAAAAAATGAAAGCTTCATTATAATTTTTAAAGACCTCGATTATCGGTGGCTAAGAGCGTCGGTGGCTCAATGGTGTGGCAAAGGTTCAAATTCTGTCACGGACCAATGTGCCTTTGAATTTTCTAAATTATTTTTACGTTATCAGACTCTCTTATGGTGTAGGAAAACATCGTGAGGAAACCTACGCACGCCTGCGAAGTGATTCAAAGGTTGTGCGTGAAGTCGGTCAATCTGCACTGGGCCTGCGTGGACGACTACGGCCTTATCACCCTATACGGGTAGGCTCGTGCCCCTCGGTGGGGACGTATAATGAGCTGATAACAACCTACATTGATAACCCACACAAGTGGGTTTCATGAAAAATATATTCAGTTTCAAATATGGGCCCTAAACCATTTTTTTCATGTTTTTGTTAAAATTATTATTTGAACACATATGTTCTAGCAAAGATGAAACAATGTATTACAGTTCTTAAATTTTCTGAGAATAGTTGATGTGATATTCGAACGAACAGTCAGACATGACGAATCTGCAGAGGTTCTGTTTTTTGCTGTTCGGCTACGGGAACCCTAAAAAGAAATCAAAAAGTATTTTGAATCTACCACACCGGTTCAAATATTTGATTATATTAAAAAGACTCTGGCAAGCAACTCAGTAGGTAGTTATTCAATCGCCAATTATCAATTTGCAAATGTTTTTGTCCTTAATCTGTCATCTACAGTGAGTCAGCATGTCCCCAAAAGACATGCCTTCTAACTATGTGAAAATTAATAAAATATCTTAATACAGATAAAGGACTTGCCAACTTTGTTTCGTCTATGTTGAACAGCAAGTTCGACTTTTTCTCTCATATATAAACTACGCGAATATTTCCATCCAACCCATGTTGTGATAAAATATAAATTTATTTAAATAGTTATCTTAACGAGTCACCGATTGCCTGCCTCAATTGTTATTTTTGTAATCTAACTTCAACCTATCGCAGTCCACTGCTGGACATAGGTCTCCCTGATTTAGCACTAGATTTTTCGGTCCTCCGCTTTTCACATCCAGCCCCCGCCAGCGACCTTTTGCAAGTCGTCGGTCCATCGGGCCGGAGGGCGTCCAACGCTACGCTTGCTAAGACATGCGTCAACTTTCTTTGTTTGCCTTTAAACAAGATACTTCATTATCGGTACGCTTCTTATTGTCATACTACTCCAAGTTAAACTTTAAAATATATAGTCTAGAAACAGATCTTTTTCTATCTATAGAAACCAAAAAACTTAGTTTCTCTAATCAGTCATACAGTAAAGACTCGCATTAAAGAGTCTCAATAAAGTCTAAAGAGTAAAAAAATCGACGTTGATAACATCCAGGATATCCTTCAAATATGGTTAGTACTGCATTGGATTTAAGTTTTTTAAATAATAAGAAACAGGATTGCTCAAAATGTTTTGAACAAAGTCTGGAGTTCTTCGTAGGCTCTCAGATTTCACGCCTTACACTGTTTACACATTCTATTCTTGTTTGCGGACCTTTCGGGAACCTAAGAATTCAATATTTATATGAAAGAAAGTGTAAAATAAACACTATCGATAAAATTAAATCCTATGTTAAGTACATCACTATATTACATCCTTAAATTTGCATGCGTTATATTAATTGTTTTAGACGTATTTTCTACAATTAATACAAAGAAATGTATGTCTAACATTATTTTAATTCCACTACTACATGTTTTTAACAATAAGTCTCATTACAACTACGCAAATTGAATGAAAATGTCGTCAAATATTTACTTATGAAATGATAAATCCGGGTCTTCTACTCCTTCTTTGGTGGTTCTTGATGAAGAATTTACAGCAGAACACAACATCTATCCATGTTTACTTCTTTTCTTTTCAAAATATTTCTGCTCGTAATGTTTCTGCCTCCTTGGAGGTCACAAAATGACACGACGACAGAGTTGTCAAACGTTTATAAACTGTCTCTTCTACTACAGATAAAGATACATGACGTGTATTGCATAACAATGATATAAGAGCGGCAACGTCTTATGACTAAATCCAGTAAATCCATCATCCTAGGGCATTGATCAAGAAAAACTTCATTCAGGACTGCTGCTGCTTTAAAAATTAATTGTTATTTAAAGTACCATGAAATTATACATAAATTAAGCATTTCTGACCAAACTCAGATTATCTGCGATCAGTGACAAGGGGGGGTTAACGCCATCTCTAAAACAGTTATACTCTAATATTACTTCACCTTTTCTGGTACAAAAATGCCTACGTATCGGTATGCGTAATAATGTTTTAAGAGACAGATTGTCAAAGATATAAATAAATTTACTAATTTTATAAATATCCATAAGTCCCATCCATTATATCAACCGCATGCGCAAATTCAGCTAAATCAAATATTTATAAAATTTACCATATTTTATTCAAATGGGTTCAATTTGTCTGCACAAACTGACCGGATTGGACGATCCTCGGCATTATTTATACCCCAGGACCCAAATAATGGAACGTGCATCAAAGGTCTGCTCACCACGTCACGTGAACTAAGTGTTCAAAAAATTGGTTCATTTGAAATGGGATAAAAAGTGCCATTTCACGTGAACAATCACCATTAATTATTTACATCGGCCAGAGCACGGTTTTGTCGTTACTACCGTCCGATACTAAGGTGGGTCGGAAATACTCTGAAAAGTAATTAAGCCCGGTTAATGTCTGTAGCTAATCCAGGCAACGTGCCTTGCTAGGTTAGATACGAACGGTTATAGCGCATATGTTCGTACCTACCCCGCTTTTTAAGTGTACTTTTTCGTCACTAAATCTTTTTAATTTAGAAAAGATACAATAATAATTACTTTTTATTTTATCGCTTTCGGTTGATGAACGTAAGAGTCAAGCAACAATCGCAATGGTGTCTCCAGTCCCTTCGTACTCCGAAAGCACGTCAAGCTGATTCTCTTATCTTAAGATGGTACTCGTAGTTGTTAGCCTCCTTTAATGCACACTAGGCCTGCGTGTACATAGTTCTGAATAATGAAATAAACTTTATCGATAGCGAATTTACACTTCGACATGACCACGTTATTTTCCATATGCAAATTGCCAAAGTAAATTATTGTCAAACGTCTAAAAGAACGATTTATACGCGATACCGCACCGGAGTTATTGAAATATATGTCCCTAAAGACAATGCTTCAATGCGAACGAATGCTCTGTTACTACGGATTAAGCTTTAGGCAGTCGCAAGAGGGTATACATTCGTTCGAAAGTTGTACCGAATGGAAAAACAACAAAAATAGATATTACGGTAATATTCAAATAAAAACAGAAAGCAAAATAGGAATGAGTCGTTTCGCAATGAAGCATAAATCCTCCAAATGGTATTTGCATGCAGAAACGGAGGCCATCCATTCTTGTATTGGTTTACCGTAAGACATTGCCATTAGCGACTTTTTCTGGGCTTTGGATTTAGGTATAAAATACTACAGTCCTAATCTGATATGAGCTTACCGACAAGGATTTGCGTTACAGTAACCCTGAAAGAGATCACGCGAGATTGTCGTTTGTAGGGTTTTGTGGTGTTTACAACCAATTAAAAAACGATTAATATTATTTTAAAATAATTAACTGATGCTACGAGAGAACAGTGTTTGTTGGTCTTAAATACCTCTTACAAATATATTTAACCCTTTGATCGTCAGAGACGTCAAAGGCGTCGCTAACAATAGAATTACCTGTGTCCTAGTTTACTTGTGGTCAAAGGTTGACTCTGGTAACTTAATGAAACAATGTCTGAAAATTATGCTAGTGCTTTCGTTTTTCATAAAAGATTAATGCGAGTGAGAATAATTGCATATTTTGGGAAAATAATGGGAAAACTAGCTAATAGGAAAGGGTTCGCTAAATTGCGGTTTAGTTAAGCAAACATCAACTCATTCTTGTTTTTCTTTTTTTCTGTTATAAGTGTACAGGTCGATCAGGGCGCCCACCTGATGGCAAGCGATACGCCTATAACGGAGCGGCTTAGAAGGAGACCAACAACTGATCATTATCTGAGATATTATCCTCCATAAATGCCGCACTGCGCCCGTCAGACAACAGATGTTAGGTCTCCTATACCTGATAATTTCACTAGCTACAGCACACTCATTCCGAAACACAAAAGTGCATAGCACTCCTGTTTCACGGGACGATATCTGGAACTGCAGGTACCACTATCTAGTCGACTCAGTATCGAGTCTACCACCTAGCTGCAATCTGTTCCAGTCACCTGATCGACATAGGTCTTCTCCATTTTGCCGGCCCTCCGTTTTCCTCTAACCACCACGAGTTTACTAACTTACTTCTGTCGAACATAAGCTTTTAATAAACCTACATACCAAAATGCCCGAAAAAAAAGTTATATTGGAAAAAGTTTAAAGTAATTTAATCGTCAACACAATAAATCATCTTATTGACTCACCCTATGTTATAATCTGAGCGGCACATGGAAATCGCGATAGAATCCTTCGGTGCGTGACGCGTTTCGTTCAAAATATTTTATTCATGACACCTCATCGTTCATACGTGCAATAACAGTTTCTGTTCTGTACCAATGGGAAGGGAAAGCGGGAAATAAATCCAATTTGTACCGGCATATATCATGGTCAGGGCGCAGCTCACGATTTATTCACAATATCATGCTCTCCCGTATCAGTGTGAACTGGCACGCGGCCCACTTCAATCCAATCTGGAGTGCAATCGTGATGGTACTGTTTGCTGTATGCACGTTTTGTTACAAGAATGTAACGGACGTTGAGATTACATTGGATGTTGACTATAATAACAATACGTATTCTTTATTGTAACTGCTTCCCTGATCTGGGGGTAACTACAATCTCTTAAAACAGTATTGCTATAATGATACGTCAGCATTTTTGTACCGGAAAAGACGAAGTAATATTATTGAAACACTGTTTTTAGACATAGCGGTAACCTCCTTGAGCGTTGAGTTGTCATTGATTCTTGATTTGGGGGCGGGTAGCGCGCACGCAGTGAAAGCATAATATAATATATAGTATAATAATAGCTTGAATAATAAAAATGCCTGAATATTCAAGATAACATTTTAGATATACAAGAGCCCTTCATGGACTTCATAATTTTCACATTTTTTAATCTCAATAACAACAACCAGTATTTATTATTAACAATTTTTACAACTTGTATTGAAGGATTTGGTGTTTTCTGTGCTCTTATAAAGCAAGTTCAGTGCTAAATAGAAAGAGAAATCATAGATAAGACAATATATAATTCTGAGTAAATAAATAGAATGGAAAAAGCGCCTGAAAAGAATTAATGCGCAACAATATATCTGGGCATATACTTATTTCGAACCGGTGGTAGTGTCATAGAAATATAATGACG
Source organism: Leucinodes orbonalis (assembly GCA_019425675.1). Classification (NCBI taxonomy): domain Eukaryota; kingdom Metazoa; phylum Arthropoda; class Insecta; order Lepidoptera; family Crambidae; genus Leucinodes; species Leucinodes orbonalis. Next base: position 2,122 of record PQWD01004939.1, on the reverse strand, counting down.
ATTCAAGAGTATCTGTAAAAGATTTATTTAATTAAAGATATTTGGAATTTGAATTTGAACATATGTAAGTTTAAATAAGGACTTCTAAATGGTTAAAAAAATAGTAATGTAAATACAAAAACTAATATGCACGTATCAGCTTCAATGTATTATAGGTAATCTTCCAGTAATGATAATATCTAGTTTATCTTTTGTGCAGAACACCTGGATATATGTTTTCAGTCCATTTAGAAACAAATTTGAATGTGGCGAAGAAGGAATATAAACGATTCCCACGTATTCGCCCTTTTTCCTCTACAGATTTGAAACCATAAAAGATCTGTCGTCGTCGACAGCACTCAACATGTCAAAAATACAAATTATTTATTAATTATGCCATTTGTGTCACTCATTTGTCATCGCCTATTCATAATCTCTGTGCATGCCAGTGCCCAGCGGGTACCGCTTATGGGACATGGGTCAGAAAGGATCAGCGTGGACTCCATTAGTTAGCTTAGGACTTGCGAGTTGTCGTAGGACACTCTCAGGGCCCTAATTCCGTTAATTTTAATATGCGATCATAATATCTTCATTGTTTCTCAATAGTTGTACGAGTAATAAACCATTATGTTAACGTAATTTGTACATCTCAAGTTAAGTTAAAGTCGATTAGTTTAAATAAGCAATCAATTAGCCTGTGTCATCTGAATCCAGAGCACGGGCCTTTCCGCACAGTATGGCTCTGGGACATGTCCGGGTGAATCTTTAACCACGAAGTGATCCTAATGAGGTTAAGGGGTATAAAGACGAGCATTGTAACATATGAGACGGGACCACCACATAACGTCGATGGACTTGGGACAGAATTATACGGTTATCTTTCCGATGTCCTATAGTTACTAATCGGATGCGATCTTCAACCAAACTCATTGGTCTCGCTATGCCTAAAACAATCGATTGATAAATTTAATGTCGATTAGAGATTGTTATCAATAATAATATTATTATTCTAAATATGATGCAGTGATGCTAAACTTTTGGTATATAATATCGGTAGGTTTTAGATTTCATGAATTTGTTGTACTTCTGTTTTACGAATGGAAGCGATACCAATCAGGCAAAATATGGGGTATACTTATCATCATTATCAGCTCAATAAACGTCCCCACCGAGGGGCACGAGCCTACCCGTATAGGGTGATTAGGCCTTTGTCGTCCACGCGGGCCCAGTGCGGATTGGACGACTTCACACATAACCTTCGAATCTCTTCGCAGGCGTGCATGAAGGTTTCCTCACGATGTTTTCCTTCACCGTAAGAGCGTCGGATAACGTACATATATTTTCGAAAATTCGATAACACATTGGTACGTGTCGGGATTTGAACCTCAGCCCTCCCGGTAGGAAGGCGACAGTCCACATCATTGAGCCACCGACGCTCTCTATTATATTAAATTGTTAAACAAACTTTTATATCTGGGAGTCTACTGTGATTTATGTCTATTGATTGAACTTCTTACGATGGCATCATAGTTATCAAGTTTATTTTCACTCGTTAAAGAGACAAACTCATAGAAAGTCTTCAAGCACACTCCGAACTAATTCCACTAGACTAATTGTGCGAACTTGGTATAAATTTAATCTTGCCTTTGGATTTTTCTATAAATAATTTTGTTGCCGGTGTGTTGATTTTTTTGCAATAAGGTTGTTCCTCCATTGTCTTTACCCACGTGTCAAGTTTTGCGTTTCTGAAAGACAGTTAAAGTGAGTAAGGTTTAAAAACATATTGTTTCAAGATGATACGAGGGCAATAATAACTTTCAGACATCTTAAATGAGAGTGTGAATTGAAAAAAAGGCGTAATCTCGTCAAAAATAATAATGTTCGACAGCATTCCGGAAATAAAGAACCATAAAGTCCTCGCCAATGAAGTAACTTTTTTTTTTTGTTTGGGTATATTTTATGTTTATAAGTGCTTTTTGTAAGTTTAATTTAAATAAATGGATTTTGACTTTGACCAATAGGAGTAATCTTGAAGCAGTTACAGATCTTTATTACCTTGAAAGATCTAAAGGGACGATCTCCAAGCCCGGATACGTTAGAAAATGCTGCAATGTCAGCAATAGTAATAAAATCGCAGGCTAAA
>PQWD01004938.1:23946-93893 GCA_019425675.1 Leucinodes orbonalis | reverse complement strand
TCCCTTTAAACTATAATCCACAGTTGGACAAAGGTTCCCCCATTTTAAGCCAATTTTTTTTTTTTTACATTGTAATATTCATTTATTGTAATAAAATTTATAAATAGGTGCAATCCATGTAATATATTAATTACCAACATCAATTGTGTTAAATGTCATTATTATGAAACTCATAAAATACAATTGTCCGGTAATTTTTCCAAAAAAAAACCCAAAGACCTTCTAATATTAAATGTGAGTCTCTAATTTTAATACATCCTTTCTAGTTATGTCTTCACTGATATATAATGGCATTGATGAAACAATAACCCAGTTATCAGTCAACGTCACCAGTATCTGAAGTTGCTTACAGGAAGTCATGATTTTACGCAATCCTTTCACCTGTCATTTGAAATGATAAACGTGATTTTTTATGAATTCCTTAGATAAACTATAAACTTACTAGATGCACCATCACGAAGAAATATCAACCAAAATATGTCCCAGCCGCTTGGCACATACTGACGTTGACTTATATTCATTAAAATTTGGACCTTATCGCGTTATTAAAGGGGTACAAATCAAAAGCACGAGCATACTACTATATCACTATGATATGTAGACAGCGACGCGACTATGAATGAAAATTCTGCCCAACTGACGATGGGCAGACTTTTGACGCGGACACTTTTTGAGTGAGATTTTATATCTACATAGTCTATTGTTTACTCGTACTTAAGATGAATACAAACACTTTTTTTTACTTATGTCCAGCAGTGGACTGCGATAGGTTGAAGCGAACGAGCGAGTGATAGTAATTGACTAGATACCGACCGAGATTTATCAACTTCATGTTAATACTACCAGCTAAAACACTTCAGATCAGATCTTCTGACACAGGATTTCCAAGGTGAAATTGAGCCGTACCGCGAGCCCTATGGGAGCTGGGGGTATTAAGGACTGCCAAACTAAGAGTATAGTAGCCAGGAGTAACATATCATCGAGATACAATTTTTCGGTTACCCATCGATGTTGAACCTTTGCGATAGTATATCTAAAGTTTCTCTCTTCAACCTATAGCAGTCTACTGCTGAACATGTCTCCTCTATTTTGCGCTAGATATCCCGGTTCTCCGCTTATCTCATCCATACTCCACCAGCGACTTTACGCAAGTCGTCGGTCCATTGGGCTATAGTTTGTCTAGTGCAATCTTTTACCAAAAACCCTAGATGTAAGGCATCGGAGCTCTTCATCTTACTTGAATACAAGTTCACTATATCATTTGCAATAATGGGACAGAAGCTTTTCACTTACCAAGTTGGCATCGTAGGTAATAGTAACCTAATAGAAGCAGTCGTGAAAATAATAGTTAGTAATCTATTTTCAAATCATGGTGAAAAAAAGTGTTCCATAAACAGCCAATAAACTAAAATGAACATGCAAACAAAAAACGAACGGTTTCCGAACTAATGCGACCATTCGTAGTTACCGGCGTGGATGATTGTATCCGAACAGCGAAGCAGGGCTGGCGTTCTAAAATTAAAATTTGATTCTGTCAAAGGCTTATCAATTTGTGTACCTTGGCCGAATTTTCTCGATATCAAGTCGAACGTTCCTATGAAAATTCTATTCTAATTATAAGGCTTATGATGTAGGCGTAACGATATATTCATATCAACTTTATAAGTTTACTGTTGTACGGATCAAAGCCAACTATATGCGAATATTAAAACTAAGTATACAAAGCTCTTTGTGTGATGACATATTTTAATTTTCTTTGGAGATATCAACGCCGTTATTATCTTGTTTAAAAAACTCCAAACATCTACTTGTCCGAGGTCACAGCAGTCGTAGCGTAGGACCCTTGAAAAAATATTTGATGTAATACGTGAGGAACATTCAATAAATTTTAACCTTTATACGTAACTAATTGTGTCCCGCGGTATCAGATATATAGTGTGACATTGAGCTCTCAACTACACATAATTATTAGGTATTAAAAAACAATCCCGTTGCGAACCCTAACTTACGCGTATGCGCCGATGGTCGCAAATTCGTAATGCACCGACACATAAAAACATTTATTCACAATTTAAATGAACACATTACGTGGGCAACGATACTATTGCATGCGGGAGTGTTTCATTCACATGTAAAGAATCAGATTAATCGTCATCAATTTGCCATGTTTAATGAGGGACGAATATGACGTCAGATTTTATTATTAGACAAGATAATGACGACGGTGATGATGGGTGTCGGTGGCTCAGGTTCCATTTCCCGCGTCGTACCAATGTGTTTTCGAATTTTCGAAATTTATGTCAAATTCAAATTCAAATTCAAATTGCTTTATTCACAACAAACCTAGGTTACAACAAATTTCGGTAATAATCCTTTTAAGTACAAGAGTACCTGTAGTAGGAAGTTACCGCCTTCCTTCGTTTTTACATCAAGGTTATGTAAGAAAAGCACAAGGGTAATATTATACAAGGGTATATATAACAAGAAAAAGAGTGTGTGTGTGTGTGTGTGTGTGTGTGTGTGCGTGCGTGCGTGCGTGCGTGCGTGCGTGCGTGCGTGCGTGCGTGCGTGCGTGCGTGCGTGCGTGCGTGCGTGCGTGCGTGCGTGCGTGCGTGTGTGTGTGGTGTGTGTGTGTGTATGTCGTCGACGCTCTTACTGTGAAGGAAAACATCGTGAGGAAACCCGCGCACGCCTGCGAAGAGATTCAAAGGTTGTGCATTAAGTCGGCCCGCGTGGACGACTAAGTTACGACTATGAACTGATTATGAAAAATTAAATTATTTATGGAAATTTAATTTATGTTCGTAAATACTATAACACCTTTAAGAAAAAATGTGATTCACACAATTTTAATACTAGGAATAAAAACAAACTTGCTGTTCCGGACTTGAGACTACAAAGTAGGTAAATCTTTTGTAGGAAGATGTATAAAGTTTTTAATAATAGGTAAAATATTAGAGTTGCCTTTCATATGTTTAAAGTTAGAATCAAACACACTTTCTAAAAAAGGTACTACACTATTGACGAATATTTATGTGATAAAAATCCGTGGTCTTAAACTGCTCAGCTATTTCAGTGTTTATGATATATTGTTACATTAAGGAATTGTTTTTAAAAAAGGCTACACTGTTGAGTTTTCTTGGGTGCTTCTTTCTCAACAGGCCAAACCACTGAAGCGCTTTTTTTTCAAAGCATTAAAACTCATATTTTTAGTTAAGTATTTAAATCGTTATTTATTATATTTTTGTATATTTTTTGACGTTCATAAGTGCTTTTTGTAAGCCTAATTTGAAATAAATGTTTTTGACTTTGACTATGTATTAAAATGATGCAACATATTTTTTTACTATCTAAACTATGAAGGAAATATTATATTCCGTGCTTTAAAAAATATAAAAACATCTTGTTCCATAAGCGTCATTGGCTCTTTTCGTTAATTAACATTTTAAGTATTCTTATTATTCAAAAGAGTTCGTCCATTTATATGAATAAAGTTGTTTGAAGTTTGAATTCAGAACAATTCACGTGGCCCACAAAACGGAAGAGTAATTTTATAAGTCCATCATTTGACCGATTTTCTAGCAAACGACATTTCTATTTTACCCTTCTCTTTTGTGGAAAAACTCATATTTTAATATCGCATAGATTTTCAAAGTTGATATATGTAAGCTTTTTAGTACTAATTTGTAAAAATGGGTTCAATACCATGCGGAGACCGCATATAGAAAACACATGTGCTATTTTTTCTATTTGGCTAGGACATTGCAGGCTTCATTGCGTCATTTTCAGAAAAGAAATCGGGAGATTTCTGACTTCTAAAATATGGGATTGATAAAAAAAATTGGCCAAGCGCGAGTCGGACCCGCCCGTGGAGGGTTCCGCAGCAGAAAGTAACATAAAATAAAAATATAAAATAATTTATATTTACTTAGGCACCTACTACAGCTTCAATATGAAAAATAGTAGTTCACCGTTTATGAAGTATAAATAAAAACAACACACCAGAAATTGTTCAAACTAAATTTCGTTGTTAGATTTTATGGTTATGTACATCATATATTCAAGGTTCTTGTCAATACCTAATAGCGGTTCACAGAATACATATACTTACAAAGTTTGAATAGTGTAGTGTTTATAGTTTCGGAGAAAAAAGGATGTGACATACGGACGGACAGACAGACAGACATGACGAATCTATAAGGTTCCGTTTTTTGCCATTTGGCTACGGAACCCTAAAAATGATGTACATAACAACGAAATTTGGTTTGAACTAAATAATACCTAGTCAGTATGTTTTTACATACGCCATAAATACGTTAATTACTATTTATTATTAATATTTTCTCATAATAAAGCTGTAGTTGGTGCCTAAGTAAATTAAAATTTAATTTTATGTTACTTGCTGCTTCACGAGCGAATCCGACTAGCAATTGGCCAATTTTTTAACACAATTTCAGTTTGAATGAAAGGTGACGTCATTCTAAATGATTTATCATTTGTTTTTTGTGACGTAAAAGCAATCTATCTATTCAACCTATCGTAGTCCACTGCTGGACAGCAAGTTAACAGTCTAAACTACAATTCTCTTTTTCTATGTATACTCGTACCATTTCAATAAAAGCTTATTGAAAAAATATTTGATTTAAAAAACTACAAGTTAATTTAATTAAGGCACATGATCATGAGATGTTAGATCACATTTTCATACAAATTTTAACTCACATAATGCATGCCATGTTTTCTGTTAGTTTATTTCTGTACACGTTCTAACAAGAGAGAACTGTGGGCAGAACATTGAAATTAGAAAAGTTAAGCGTAGGTATTATATGTTTGAATTTGTGCATTCATAACAACTACAAAAGCCAATAATAAAAATGTATAATAATATCACTTCATTTTATTAGGGTTCCATAGCCAAATGACAAAAAACGAACCCTTATAGATTCGTCATGTCCGTCTATCTGTTTGTCCGTCCGTATGTCACACCTTTTTTGAAACTATAAACACTACACTATTCAAAAATTGTAATAATATGTATTCTGTAAACCGCTATTAGGTTTTGACAAGAAACTTGAAAATAAATTAATATATTTTGGGGTTCCCCATACATTGAACTGAAACTTTTTTTGTACCCCCTGTGCAACGCATCAATGTGTAGAGCTTGAAAAATGACATCGAGTTTTCTAATATCATTTTTTTATAAATTAAATAGTTTGCGCGAGAGACACTTTCAAAGTTGTAAAAATTACTTTATGTTACTTGCTGCTGCCTCCACGGGCGAGTCCGACTCGCGCTTGGCCCATTTTTATAAATTGGGATTGGGATAAAAGTGCTTCTCAAAATTCGATACTCTTTGAATTGTATATATCTATTACATTATTATGAGTCCGACTCGCGCTTGGCCATTTTTTTGTTTTATCATCATCAGCTCTAACGTCCCGCTACAGAGGTCGCTAGAAGTTTGATGTTGGTCAACGATACTAAGGCTGGTGGTCGTTGATGTTGGTATTGCATTGATGTTAATTTGTAGATAAATAAGTTATTAATAAATAAATAATAAATAAATATCCACTGACATTCACACAGCGCCATCTAGTCCCAAGTTAAGCGTGTAGCCTGTATTATGGGTACTAAACAACGGATAAATATACTTATATACATTTTTTTTTGTAAATACATACATATTATACATAGAAAACCCAGACCATTACAAACAGCATGTTCATGCACACAAATGTTTGTACTGCCCGGGGATCGAACCCGGAACCCTTGGTGTTGCAGCCGACCTCTCAACCGCAACACCAAATGGGTCGTCAATTAATAATACTTAGTTACTTAAAAGAACATTTCTTATGTATGTTACATTTTTATATTTGTATGCTGCTTAAGTTTCGTTCTGCGCATTGCTACTGGTAAGGTAATCTGATCTTATAAATGCTTAATCAGGTGTCCTTGAAATAGCTAATCAATGGTGAATTACTTTTAATAGTAAACTTAAAGTGTGTCCGACATATGCGGTAAATAGATTGGTCGGTCAACCGGTATCTTAAAATATAATTAAAGTTTAGTGTTTTTTGCGAATTTAAATAAAATTGAAATATTACTTTTGCGATATTTATAATTTCCATATCACATTGTAACAGTCCGAAATAAACTACGTATAACTAAATTCTTATCTACGTTTTGAATAAGAATTCAAAACACAGAAAATACATATTTATATTTTTTTCTTCAATATATTTTTATTTCATTAAGAACTACTTAAAAGTTTTCTCTTCTGTTGGACAAAATAGTATTAGTTATTATAACTGAATTCCTTAGAGTCCCCGAGCATAGGTAATGGGTGAATTAATCAATTATTTATTGCTTCATCATCTTAAGCGTACAACGATTAAGCTTCCTTAGTTAATAACAATTATAGTAAGCGAGCTAACTTATTAAGCTGATGTCTTGAACGGGTATAATATTATGCTTGACTAATAAATTATATTTAGCCTATTGAACCATAACTAAACTAATAGTCAATAATCACGTTAGATCATAGTTTCGCAATAATCATTAGTGATACAGTACTTTGTATGATTTGGGTGAACAAATTTTTTTTCAACGTTTTCTTTTACGATTACGTTTTGACCCATTTGGTGTAGCGGTTGAGACGTCGGTTGCTACAACAAGGGTTCCAGGGTTCGGTACCCGGGCAGTTCAAACATTTGTGTGCATGAAAACAACTGTTTGTAATAGTCTGGGTGTTTTCTATGTATAATATGTATGTATTTACAAAAAAATGTATGTAAGTCGTTTATCCGTTGTTTAGTACCCATAACACAGGGTTGAGCTTCACGCTTAACTTGGGGAGATGGCGCTGTGTGAATGTCAGTGGATATTTATTATTTATTTTAACTGCTTGTGATATTATTGCGTCATTACAACAATAAGATATCTTAAATTTATTGTATTACTGATTTTATAATAAATGTATAGTGATAAAGGACAGAAAAAACCTTATAAACTAAAAAACACAATGTCCCAAATCTCGACTAAGGATTAATCCCCTCGGTGGGGACGTTTATGATGATGATCTTTTTTGAGGTGAACGGGACGGTCAGCTCGCTCACCTGATGGTAAATGATACGCCTGACCATGACAGAGTGTTGATAGAAATCAATAACAGTAGATAGTCATAACTTTCCGTCAACACTGTCCTGCGCCCGTCATCCGAGACGACAGATTTTAGGTCTCTTATACCCTTATCTATCTACATTGCCCAAATCCCGAAACACAGAAGTGCAAAACACTCTCATTTCACGGGACGAACCTAGAGTACTATATGACTCAGTATCGAGTTTACCACCTAGTCTATCTTTTAATATCTAATAAGTATTGATGAGAAAGACAAAGCTAAGTACAAAAAAGAGGAAATGCATGAAATCATTTCTTAGAAAGGTGTTGTGTTCCTAATTAACACGTTCTACTTTATTTGCGTCTGAAGCAATTGCTAGCTTTAGGAAGGCAAGGTTTGGAAATAGGGAAAAACATTTATTAATTGTGACATACTTCGAGTAACTTTCGAACATAGCTTTGTCGTAGTTACCTTTTTACAGTGGCATAATTGTGTTGGAGAATATAACGATCGATGGATAAGTAAAGTACCTATCATATCTACAAAAAAAGGTTTGTCGAATTGTACCTATTTTAATTTTTTGTTTTAAGAAAGAAAGGTTCCATAGGCTTGTTCATTGCTTACAGGGTGCAATAAAGGTAGGTAGGGTGGCTCTGTCAGCGAAAATAATGGCTTGAAAATCAATAAAATATGCTAAGGGAAAATACTTCAAAAGCTAGTAAATAATATATTGGAAACTTAAACTTAAAAATACATACATACATTCGAATAGAGTTCATCATCATCATCAGCTCATTGAATGTCCACCAAGGGGCACGAGCCTACCCTTAAGGGTGTTTAGTTAGTTGTCCACGCGGGCCCAGTGCGGATTGGCCGACTTCACGCACAACCTTTGAATCTCTTCGTAGGCGTGCGCAGGTTTCCTCATGATATTTTCCTTCACCGTAACAGCGTCGGGTAACGTACATATAATTTCGAAAATTCGAAATCACATTGGTACGTGGCGGAATTTGAATCTCAAACAAGGTTGCCATATAAAAATAATAACATCAGTATTTACACGTCGCAACTATTGTTGCGTACCTTTTATACCGACGATCCACGTTTTCGCAAAGTAACATACAAAAAAATTACCTTGAGTTAGGTATTAAATCATAATAAGTAATGTGAAAAGTAAAATCCCACCAAAACCATTCTGTAAAAAAATCTAGCCAAGTCTCGGTGGAGCTGCTTGATTATCTCTAAAAAGTAGTGAAATCAAGACAAAGACGTGCCAAATCTAAGGTTCCTTACTGCGATTACTTTATTATTATGTTAATGTTGTGTGACTTGGCCGTTGAAGAGTACAAAACCAGGCGCTCCATGACACCATTGCACCAATCTGTCGCCAGAACGCTAGAAGCTACCTATTGAAGATAATAATTTGCCACTTGGAAAACGGTGATTCAATAACCAGTCAATTGTACCCTCCCTAACTCTACCAAATTTCAGCTCTCTGAGTAAATGGGAAATACTAGTTCTATTTGATGATTGAGTGATGAGTGAGTGAGTGTCTATCTGTCGAAAAAGCGAAACTTTGCTTTCGCTTAACTTCGGAACTAATTGACCTACAGACTTCAAATTTTGGATTTAAATAAACTAAATTAATAAAAATGTAGGGATGAAAAGGTTTGAACGCTATGGGGTTATTTAACGTAGACTAACATAGTAAATTATCATCGATAGTTGTATGTAAACACCTATGTACTGATTGGTAGTTTACTTTTCAGGATGTACCTAGGATACCTGAAAACTCTATTTTTTTCAGAATACCCCAGTTAGTTTGATATTTGGTTCTCCTTTTAGTATCCAATTCTGATAATGAAGTGCCTAGTTGTAAATACTAAATGTGTGTCAGTGTGAAAAGCTGAAAGGTGAGACAGGCAGTGAATAAATATAATAAGTGGCAGATAAAGTATTGTATCAGAGTATTGTTGACATCACATTTAACTCCATCTGGCTAAACACGAGCGATAACATGTGATTTCGTAACACTGTTTATTATCTTTGGCACAACTGACTTTCTTTTGGCTTTTAAAAGGGTCGTTCTGTGACATAAAATATAACCCTATGTCGCAGTAACATCGGGAAATCAGTTTTTTATGATTACAGCGAACAACACAATGCTCGATTGCCAGCAAACGCCGTAGGTAAGGGACTTGCACCATTGTCAGCAACAATAAACTTGTGCTTTGTTCGTGACTACAAAGATGTATGGAAGCCCACGGATATATTAGATAGGAAACGACGCCTGGTTTTTGCACAAAAAGGACTGAATATAATTATTTTATTAGATTATCAATCTACTGATCAACCAGCATATTATTTCCTTTCAAACGCAAACTCAACATAATATCTTTAATTTTACAGATTGGATCGTCAATTATTACAATAAATATTTGTTTTATTTTTTATGACTCTACAACCGGATTTGAAAACAAAACCGGTTTTCTGTCATAGATCATCAAATCTTCACAAATAAACATTTCAATCCACCTTAACGCCTAGACGCGCAAAATTACTTTTACACTTTAATTAGGATTTTTACCGGAGTGATACCAGGGTCTGACAGAATACCAGTATGAAAAAAATGCGCGTGTTATTTTCCGCCAAGTTAGCTTTAACTGTTTATCAGTTGTTGGCCTCCATCAATGCCGCTCTGTAACCAGGTGAGCGCCCTGACCTGCCGGCACATTTTTAACATAAAAAGCATTATTAAACGCCGGCTTTCTTTAGGGCCCTGGGGTCCTTACCGTCATCTCTTAAAACAATCTCTTCAATAATATTATTTCGCATTTTCTGGAACAAAAATGCTGATGTATCATTAAAGTAATACTGCTTTATGAGTTGGCGTTAACAACCCTATGATCACTCAGTTCGAGACCGCCTATTCCACTTTCACACAGCACTATCTAGCCCCGACTTAAGCAGAGCTTTACGGTACTCAAAACAGTTAAACATAGGTATATACTATTCTTGTAAAACATACTTGTTATACCATCATTGAAACACCTAGACCCTTCCAAACATATTATATTCATGCACACTATGTGTACGGGCAGTACAGGGGGTTGAACCTGGGACGACAAAATATATGCTTAGCTATAGGTCATTTAGATGTTTAGTTGGAGGATAGAGAGACTGTACATATTTCTGTAGAGCGTCGGTGGCTCAATGGTGTGGACTGTCGCCTTTCTACCGGAGGCTGAGGTTCAAATCCCGACACGTACCAATGTTTTCGAAAATATGTACGTTATCCGACGCTCTTACGGTGAAGGAAAACATCGTGAGGAAACCTTCATGCACGCCTGCGAAGAGATTCGAAGTTGTGTGAAGTCGCAATCCGCACTGGACCCGCGTGGACGACTAAGGCCTAATCACCATATACGGGTAGGCTCGTGCCCCTCGGTGGGGACGTTTAATGAGCTCATGATGATGATGACATATTTGCCATGGACGTCATTCCTTGAAATATTGCGGCATTCATTCACTCGACATCCATGTTCTACGCGCCCACTCTTCATTTGTCTTTTGTCCGATATTGAGATGTGACCTCGTTAGCGATGCTAGTTAGGGATCCTCTACTCATTTTACTCTCTTTAGAAATCAAAATAACATGGGTGAACAAGCATACCCGCTATGGCGTTGTTTCTTAGTGAAAACGAAATGTTTGTTTATTATAGACGTTAGTCTTATAATAAACCCGTATTAAGTTTCCCTGAATTTGTAAAGCAATACCAGTTTGTTTTATAACAAATGTTACAGATTTAACATACGTTCTATAACCATAAAATACCTTTTATAATAATATCATAGCAAGGACACTTAATAATTAGAATCAAAATTCATAACAATAAAATTATATTTAGTATTTTAAATGATGAAAGCGTTTTTTTAGATGTACGAAGTTCGTATGGTAAGAATATCTGTAAGGTAGAAATACTTTCGCACTAATAACTATCATTAAACGAATTAACCCTCCCGAATTACTGATTCCACTTTCTCTACTAAAGTGTACGCTTTGTTGTGAGATTGATTTCTTTTCCCTTACACTTTCTTGGAAGATAGGTATATATATGTTTAGATACGTTTATTTCATGATATAAAGTGAACGGGTCAACCAGTTCAATAACCTGATGGTAGGAGGAAGTGGTTGCCAACCAAGACAACTCAGTAAGTAAGTAATTCGCTTACTTATATCAGCTGCAATTTTGAGGGAATCCATACTAATATTATAAATGTGAAAGTGTCTCTGTCTGTCTGTCTGTTTGTTACGCTTTCAAACTTGGTATGTTGATAGTAGGTAACCTAGAATAGGTTTTAGGCTACTTTTTGTCCCGTTTTCACCCCCCACTTCCCTAAAATGTAGGTACGAAGTTTGTATGAAACATTCCGCAATTTTTGTAGTACGACGCTGAAATTTGATATGCGGACTATTTGTCAGAAACGAAAAAATATGTAATTTTTTTTCTTAAAATCCACCCTTCAAATAGGGGAGGAAGTATCATATCTTATTTTACGCAGTTTTTAAGGTAGAAAGCTAAAAATTTAAGCTTTAAAAGAGAGGAGAAGGGGGGGATATCGAACCGGACTTTATATATATACAAATTGACCCAAAACCTTTTAAATTGAGGGGAGGCAATAAATCTTGCATATTGAAGTTTTTGCAAATCGGACCTTAAAGCCTTAAAAAAGAAGAAGCAGTGTTGCAGTGTTAAAATTATTCTGTTTAATGAAAACAAAGAATTTTGCTATCCCGAATTTAACGCGGACGAAACCACGGGCAAAAGCTAGTCTACAAATAAATGTCTTTTTTTAATTTATGATTATGGTGGTTCACTTTCCACATATCTTGCGCCACATTATAACAGAAAGCGAAAAAGCGCGAGAAACAGTGAAATTACTGAAAACCATTAGGTACTAAAAATCTCCACGTGTAAGTTAGAATCTACTGAAAGCATGCCTTACTATGGGACCACTGTTTTAGTGTGCCGGTCACCATCAGGTGGGCAGTCTGCTCTTTTCCAACTTATATCAACATATATCATTTTCAAGTGTTATCCGTGGTATTTATACTCATACCCATCCTCGGGTTGAGAGTTCTCAATAGACCACGTAGACCGACCGAGTCCACTAAAACGTAAGTATCCACCATCAATCAACGGTATTCTATGATAATTATTTCACAGTACTATCACTTACAACAGCGTGAAACAAAATCCAGCATCTCTCAAAGAGTGTCGCCTTACAAAGCAGCACTAAGTCTCCATGCTTCACATAAATACCAGAGTACAAGCTTGTAGTACACTGAAGGCGAGTAAGAAGAATGTTACATCGTAATTGTTAGTTTAGATTTTTTAGAGAAGAGACTAGCATTTTTACGTAATTTTGAAAATATGCAAAAATCATGAACAAGTTAGTGACTATGTTGTCATTTGTTTGCTACAATGCGTGCGGTGAAGCTGTAATGGCCATCTGCAGCCAACAGCAGTAGTCAGTTCGAAAAAAATATGCGTGCGGTCCAGTAAATCTGAATGGTATTGTATTTTTTTTTATATATAAACAATTTGACTAAGCGGAGTACTACAGTTTACGGAAGAGTAACCTTAATCGACCATAGTCATATTCTTAATAGATATTTAATTTAATGTTATTTTTTACGTAAACTTTTAATTTATTGCTAATTTTTATTTTTTGCCTTGAATGTTCCAACGAAATGGAAACTGTATAATTTCACTTGTGCTATGTCCTCCATCGGGCAAACAAATCGGGCGACAAGCTAAGACTTACATGGGAACAACATAAATAAAAATAATGCAAACCTACATTTTTTATTGAATGTGTTTTACATTTTTTTCACCCATTTTTAATTTATTAAGGAATAAAAAATATGTGTTTGTGTCTATTTTAATTAATGTAGTGATCAAGTATGATAATCGTGGATAAAATATCGCGCGACATAACTATTTACAATGCGTATTTTAGCTTCAATATAGCTATCACTAGATTGTAATCATTATATAAATAATATATTGGAAAAAACTTCGAACCGATGTCAAAGCTGAAGTTTATAGCATTGGCAAAGCATTTTAAATTGAATTTATCGCTAGCAGAATTACGTTATTTATTGCATGCATTTGTCAGTTAACCTTAAATACATTTAAAATCAGACTTTGTTGTCGGCTGATCATTTAATTCTTTACAAAAATTAAAATTTCACAGAACTAATTACTTTAAAATAAAAGACACAAATTAAGAGATGGGTTTTGGTAATATTGCCAATGAAAAAAAAACACAGATTTTGAAGGTTTATGTTTGCATGTGTCCTTTGTATATTTATATGAAAAGTAGTACATAAAACTTATCTATTAATTGTTTTTTCCCGTTAATGCTAAACTGATTCCAGGGGGGATTGCTGTCATCTCTTAAAACAGTATTACTCTAATGATAAGTCGGCATTTTTATACCGGAAAAGTCGAAGCAATATTATTGTAATACTATATTGTTGTAATAGTATTTTGTTTTAAGAGCTGGCGGTAAGCCCCCTGACCGTTAAATGATCCAAAAGTATCTGTAACAGATTTATTGGAAGAAAGATTTTTGTTTGAAAAAAACCTATAATTTTTAGCGAAACGCAGCCATGTCTCGAATTTTTTCACGAAATTCACGAATCATGTCGTGATTCGTGAATTTCGTGATAATTAAGCGGCTTAGGTATGATTCTTATTAATAAAAGGATATAGCAAATTTGGAATACTAAAAATACTTATGAAATTGCATTGCTATCGGATCGGTAATACCTTCGTAGGTACTGCTCGGAAACTAATTGAACATTTATGACGTATTGGAGAATAAGTTGGCTCCTTGCACTTGACGTGTTAATTTGTAATTCGATGTTGATTTGAGTGTTTATTTCATGGCATGGGAATACAATTATATTAATTTAAAAAATGCGAGTTGGAAAAAATTCAGGTGATACGTCTCATGTGCTTGACCAGTGTGGCGGGATTCGATCCAGGATAAGCCTTTGTTAGGTAGTGGACGTTTAGGCTTTAATTTGATGATTGTTATAATGTTGACTCTACTAAGAGATTCTTCAAAATTACATATACATAGGTACATATCCTAATTATGTCGTGTTGTCATCTTAATAATTATTCATTGTTGTGTTTTTGCTAACGATGATGCTTTCTCGTTAAAAGTTGTTTCTTGTATATTAAGATGCAACTGCTTTAACTTACTCGTAGCCTTATACCCTGTAACTAAAGCAGAAAGTCGCTAAGCAACATTCGTTACACTTTATCTTCTCATTCTCTCGTATACTAATTACTTGACTAAGACCAAAAGTTTTGGAGGTAAAGGTATTGTATTGTGATAAATATGTTGCTTTGTAAAAGTTATTACCAAATAAATTAATAATGAAAATAGATTTAAAATAACTTTTACCCCTAATGCTGTCTCATGAATATGTGTGTCTGAGTATATTACATATTTTTGTTTTTATATTTACTTTACTACTACCAAAAAAAAAACATTTTCGTAAATTATGCATACTAACTACTAAAGCGTGACGTCATAACCAAGTAGCCATTTGTATGAAGCGTTTTTGGGAAAGTCCTTTAATGTGTTTTGAATTGGGAAAACTCTGTGCGTTTTAATGTTAACAGAGTAATTATTTTACCAATGTTTCTATTATTAATCGGTCTATCGATACCATAGCAGAAAAAATGTCATCATCCCTATTGTGTTCGTGATTTCCTTTATCAATGCAGACTTAAAAGATCATATTTTAGTCTTAAAATGTAGATACTTTGTACCTTGCTTTTATAACGTTCAAACACGCTCGAGGTCACAGAAACTGTTAACCCCTAAAACAGGTATGTAAGTGGACGCGAGTGGGTATCTAAACGCATAAAATAAACTGACAATTATGTCGCCCCATAAATATTGTTGGCGTTAAGTCGTAAACGAGTACACGTAGAAAGTTGTACGAGAGAAGCTTTTAGTCAAGTACTCATTTTGGTTGCAACTAAAGTTCCTAGACTATAGTTTGCGGAATCGCGATATTTGTTAGTCCAATCGAGAAACTACAATATTTGGAAGGCAATTTTGTATTTATTATGACTATTTTTATTAATAGTCCTTGCGCCTTTTCATAATGCTGACATTTGAGATGTTTATTTCAATTAAAGCTTTTACCTAAGTAGCGATAAAAGTTCGCCTCATCTAAACTTTCTGCTGAGATTTTTTTACTGTACCTTCTGATATGGAGGGTACAGGCTCAAATCCCTCCGCGTACATACGTCTTTTCGTATGTACGCGGAGGGATTTGAGCCTTTTCGTTTCGTAAAATTATATGTACTTTTATCTGACGCTCTTGCGGTGAAGGAAACCTGCGCACACGAAGAAATTCCAAAGGTTGTGCGTGAAGTCAGCCAATCCGCACTGGGCCACAATCCAACATTAAATTCGGGAAGTAATTCCCCAAACATCATTATGTCAAGAACAAAACAACAAGAAGTCAAGAACAAAATATAAAAATACATAATAATAAAATTTAAAAGAACATGACATCTGATCTTTTACAAATATCTGCTCTCAAGTATCCAAAACTGAAATCTCATAACCCCCGAATTCGGTACAACGAAAACTATTAAATACGTGACTAGCTGCCACCCCTATAGATCTGTCCCGATGTAATAAGGAAAATTGTATATATTTACAATCGATGACTTACTTCGCACTATAGGGATTGATATAAAGATCTATAGTTGATATCAAATGTAGTAACATACGCAGATGATACGGCGCTAATCATACGTGGCAATGATTGGTTAGAAACACGCAAAAATGCAGAGGAAGCCTTAAAAATAGTTATGCATTGGCTCATACAAAATAAATTATCGCTCAATCTTAAAAAAACCAAATTTGTAACCTTTTCTCTTAGTATGAAATCTCAGCCTCCAAAAACTTTTGCGATAACCGTTCATAAATGTCAACAAGCAGATATGTGATAGTTCATGTATCCAAATCAGTCATGCGGCATCCGTAAGATATCTTGTGTTATTATTGATTGTTGCTTAAACTGGGGAGAACAAATAAATTCGGTTACAGCGCGCACGAGAAACTGATTTACCTTTTTAAAAAATTGAGATGTAGCGCCGATCCTAAAACTCTAAAAATTGTTTACTTCGCATTAGCTCAATCAGTCATCTCATATTGCATTGTGGTTTGGGGAGGTGCGGCTAAAACGCATCTTCTCCGACTGGAAAGAGCCCAACGCGCAGTATTAAAAGTTATGCTCCATAAACCTTTGCTTTCCCGACTAGAGAGCTATACGATACTTGCGCAGTCCTCTCTGTAAGAAAACTATATGTATTGCATGTTGTCCTCAGAACACATATTCATATTTCTTATAACCCAAATACAAATAAAAATAAACGCAGGTGTGACAAAGTTTGCAATATTTTACGCAGCCGTTTAATATGATTCGAAGACAGTTTGACTTCGCATGTGGTGCCCTTTATAATGCATAAAATCCTTAACATTTACCCATTAACGCACAGAGAATGTAAAGCCAGTGTTCTCAAATGGATTCAGTATTGTCCTACGAAGATACTGAAGGAATGCTAAATTGTTGAATAAATAAAAAAATATATATATATTTGTGCATTACCTTAACTTACGCACTCACTCACACACACACACACACGTCCACGCACACACATACAAACACACACACACACACACACACACACACACACACGCGCCCGCATATACGCTCACGCAACATAACACACAGTTTGTAGTTCCGAGTACCGACGCCTCTTCTGTCTGGAGAAGAGCGTTAACAGCTGTGACACAGTCCTGTGACTAATGCAGTTGTTTCCGTTCAATGAAATTGTAATATTTTAATGTGGTGCTTAATAAAGAATACTATATTTGAAACGTATTGCACATTATGCGTCTTGTATTATACACTTTGAGCGTCGATGGCTCATTGGTATGGACTGTGACCTTCGAATCTAGGGGATGCAGGTTTACATCCCACTTATCACTACTACTAAACACCATTTACACATCAATCATATCTTACCAATGTCTCTTAGATTTTTAAAATTATTACGTTTACGGTGTAGGAAAACATTATGAGGAAACCAGCGCGTCCGCGAAGATTTTCAATGGTTGAACGTGAAGCCGACCAATATTCTCTTTCACTATTTGTATATGGCAGACGTGTTTTCTTCTTATAATATATTATTTTTGATTTACTAAGAGTTGTTTCGCTGCATAAGTCGAGTATTTCTTTATCTCCACATATTTTCTATGGTACGCACTGGGATAATAAAGAATGTTCAGTAGCTTGTATTTGGTGGCAATGATATGATTCAGTACTTTATCATTACGTATTACTCTATATCTTGAGTTTCATCCTCGAAGTTGCAATCACAATTATACACGTATCTAGGTAACATACAACTTATAGTTTTAGTGTTTCCCACGGTGGTGGAATGGGGTGAAATCATTTGCCATCGTGGTGAAAGGACTTGCCATTGTGGTGAAAGAATTTGCCCGTTAATTTTACTGTTGTCAGGGTGCACCCGATATACGAATCTTAAGGCATACCTACGGGGAGCCTTCCCCTTCATCCCTTTCACTTTCTTAACAGCTGCAGTCATCGCAGTATCACCGTAGCTAGCTTTTGGGCTTCTACGCTTTGTTAATGTTTTTCCGCTAAGAAGAACGTAAAGTTCCGGTGCCTTGAGTGTGATTGTATGTTTTAGTTAAAAAATAGCAAATGCTAATATATCGATTGCATACGAAGTAAAATACAAATCATACACCGAAGATGAATGCGTTAATATCGAAATAGGTATAAATCAACGTCGACAGGGTTTTAATAGCCGTTTGCATTTATGCAGGGTAAGTAATAGCGACTAGTTATCGCCACTGTATAAATCATAAATACATATATGGACAAAAAATACCATCATGTTTCACACTGTGGGTACCAAACTACGTATAAATATACAAAAATATAAATATATCATCATCAAATAACATCAATTTGATTCCAATATCATAATATTCGCATTATAAGTACTTCTATTTCACCGTCCTTAAGTGGGAATATATATATATATATATTATGGTATTTGTCATACAATATAGTGGTGTAAGTTGGTGTACAAAAATCGAATAATAAAGTTCTATATATTTTCCATAACAGTTTTGTAGCACATGCAGAAATTAAAGGAATCCTAGTTATGTTGCTGGAGTGCATTTATCGGACCGATATAATCCGTAGCTTCCATTATGGGCTTAGGCCCGGAATACATTAGTAGCGCATTAGTAATTCGTGGAATTGAAAATTCTGTTCGCCAATTGATTAAGCAATCATAATTCAAGAATATTAAATATAATAAATTTTCACTGATATCACATAACGCCATCTAGCCCAAAACTAAATATTTACCCATACTTTTTTAAGCATACTTTTTTTTGTAAATACTGACATATTATACATAGAAAACACCCAGACCAGACCAATACAAACATACATGTTCACACATATTTGTACTGCCTGGGAATCGGGAACCCATGATATACTTTCCGACGTCTCAATTTTGACACCAAATGGGTCGTCAATCTAAAAAATTTGCAGATTTGATAATGCCTATGCTTTACTCGTATATAATTTAATTTACTTATCGTCCCTACTAAACTTAATTTGTAACTAGAAGTTACACATACTTCATTTGATACATATTTTTATTCATACAGGATCCTTTTGGTATGCTACAGCCCTTACTCCATTACAGTTTTAGCTGATATTAGAAAAGGCTAATTTGTATAGGTCCCATATTGAAATTATTTTTTCATTTTACAGCCACCATCCACTAATTAAATCCGTTACAAGCATAGTTGTTAGAAAGACAAAACAGTGTTAATTAAAAATTAACATTAACATAAGATATTTAAATAAATAAAAAATAACTACTGACATTCACACAGCGCCATCTAGCCCCAAGCTAAGTGTACAGCCTGTATTATTGGTACTAAACAACGGATAAACATACTTATATATATTTTTTTTGTAAATACATACATTTTATACATAGAAAACACCCAGATCATTACAAACAGACATGTCCATGCACACAAATGTTTGTAGTGCCCAGGGATCGAACCTGGAACCCTTGGTGATGCAGCCGACGTCTCAACTTCTTAGAATTAGAAACACATTTATTAGTCTTTGTTGCACTTTGTTGTTGTTTGTTGCTTATTAATAGAAACGAACTATTTAAAGTTTTACACGTTTGTAGAGTGAACAACGACTTGTATTGAGAGCCGATGACAATATCGTTCCACGTTCAATGAAAACTCTTGAGACAGAAGCCTTTGTTGTACTCACTTTAGTTTAATGTAAAGGCACTGCTTGTCTTTTACGTTTTCTGTTATTGTGTTGTACAAGTTATGATAGGAGAACTTTGTTGTTCGCCATGCAGTAACTGTTGATAAATAAGAATTTCGTGTAATTTTAAGTATTATACATTATGTTATACAGACAAAATTCATTTTGGTTAACACTCATATACCGAGTTTTTCTTCATTATCATCATCAGCTCATTAAACGTCCCCACCGAGGGGCACGAGCCTACCCGTATAGGTTGATTAGGCCTTAGTCGTCCACGCGGGCCAAGTGCGGATTGGACGACTTCACACACAACCTTCGAATCTCTTCGCAGGTGTGCATGAAGGTTTCCTCACGATGTTTTCCTTCACCGTAAGAGCGTCGGATAACGTACATATATTTTCAAAAATTCGAAAACACATTGGTACGTGTCGGGATTTGAGCCTCAGCCCTCCCGGAGGAAAGGCGACAGTCCACACCATTGAGCCACCGACGCTTAACGAGTTTTTCTTATTTATTTTAAATTCATTATTGAATATCAGTTAAATAAACATGAAGTATATTTATGAGTGTTGTGGAATTTCGAACAAACGCCCCACGGGGAATAAGATTTACATTTAATAAGATTTATATTTAGATATTGAAAACTTTCTAAGTCTCTTAAACATACAACAAACAAAGGTATGTTGTGGAACTTTGTGCCCTCAAAAAAAGTCGAATTTAAAAATTTATAAGGAGAAGGCCTAAACCTAGAACATACGATTTAAAGCCATCGCACCGGTGGCACTTCTGGTGTCACCGTTGCCCCTGGGCGGATGTGAACATTTTCCATCAGGTGTCTCTCTTGCCCGTTTCGTATCATAAAAAAACAGGTCTCAAGAATTGGTGAATGCGTTTTGCATTTCATATTTCAAAACCATCGGACGCATAAATCAAGCCATGGACAGTGGAAGATTAAGGCCTACCAGGCCATATTGCGTACTCTTTCATAATATTCCCTGACCATCCGTAAATAACATGATTAAAACGAAACAATCTATGTCAATGTTTTTAATCAAAATAAAACCCACTTTTAAGGGTTAACGAGGAACACGGGAAAGGCGAAACAAAACACTAATTACGTACAATTTAGCCCGTTTTAGGGAATTTGTTTTTTTTTATAAAATTAACACATTCTGAGGTTTCGAAAATTCCAGTTGATAATGTGTAATCTGCTAACATTAAACAATGCCGTTTCTGTGTTTTCTGAATTAAAGAATTTGATAATTTTTCATTTCATAAGTATCTAATTGTAGTGCTTTATCATAGTAATATTATAAATGTAAAAGTTGGTGAGTATGAATGTTTGATACTTCATCACTTCTAGACGGCTGAGGCATTTAAAAAATTTTGGTTTAGAGTTACTGTAAGCGGACACCCTGGAATGACACATAGGCAACATTTTACTGGAGTATTTATACAATGGTTTCAATGAATATATAACCTAGGACTAGTTTCTCATAGGACCGTATAGTTCGTCAATCAAACCAAACAATAAATAGCGCGTTACCCCTACACAGAATACCACTTGCAGCCCTCTCGAGGCTGATGTTAACAATCCGTCTCAACTAGCGATACGTACACCGAGTATTGCTCACGCCATGGCTAATTAGAGTTTATGTCCAATTTCCTAGGGGAGGTCACTGTCAAACAAGTTTTTTTGCCAGTACCTTTGAAATACCTAAAATGTATTTTTACAATTATCTTTTTATTTTCATTTTAGAGGTTGGCAAGCGTATTTTGCAGGCTGAAGACTGATTTGATATAAAGTAATACTGCACACCCGGAACTCTGAGCGAACAACGAGTGAACTGACAACCTTTCAAAATGTAGTAGGATTAATAGGAAATACCTAGACGATATCTGGCATAGTGGGGATAACTACCTAGACGAATCGCTAACAAGCTTACCACTATAGTTATTTATGGACTGAATACCTTTGGAATCGCAAGAGTTATGATGCGAGAAGTAGATAGTATTTCCTAAGGCACGTATAGGTATTTTGGATTTAGGATCCAAATCTTGAAAGAAGGAAAAAAAATATTTATTGGACAGTTATAGGTAAACACAATGACGTAATACCTACAAATGATTTTTGTCTGAATTACTTATTTAGATAAGTGTATTTTTATGCCTAAGGTAACCAGCGGCTATAAGATCCCAAATTTGTCGTAATGCTTAAAATTTTAGTATTTACGTCCAACGTTCACAAACTCAAAAGTAGCACCAAAAGTTGTAAGTCTATGACGTATATATTTTTTTTGTTATGTTTTTTGTTTGGGGACACAGAGCAACTAAGCTTGGTTTTTAGTAGCACTACGACCCCTTAGATCACGGTTTAGGTTGTCACATGACGTATTTTCTTCAAGCTATCGTAGTTCACACACATAGATCTTCCCATTCATTTAAGTCTTCCGCTTTTCTCATCAAGCCTCCACCAGCGACCTTTCGCAAGTCGTCGGTCCATCGGGCCAGAGGGTGTCCTACGCTACGTTTGCCAAGACGCGGTCTCCACTCCAGAACTCGTCTGATCCAACGGCCATCGGTTCTGCGACATATGTGACCAGTTAACATAATTATTATTTTTGTAATGCAAATAAATGATTTGATGTGTGGATAATCATTATACTAGTTTATGGTGCTAACCAGTAAGAATTTGATACCTTATTAATATTTCAGATTTAAAGTCAACAGCCAACTATACTTTATTTATTTATTTATGGCATACACAACAAGTAACAATCAAGAAAAATATAACAGTTACAATTGTAAATTAAAACTAGATTATTACTGAAAAACATTAAAAAAAAGAATCGTATAGACATATTTCACAAATAATTTTTACTTAAGTCTAGAGGGAAGCGCAGCTGTTTTACCTTGTAACGAAAGCGAACGTGTATAGGCTCAAAAATATCTACTTCACGATTATAGTATACGAATTATAAGCAATATATTTTATCCATCAAAAAGGTACAAAATATATCCTGACGTCAGAATAAACTTTCTCTTGATCTAAAAATAAGATGCAGATTGTATCAAGTGTTAAAGATTGTCTCAAAATTGGTTTTGCCAAAAGGAATCGGCTCATGAATGAAAACGATTCTATACAGAAAGGGTCTGATGGATACCGTTATATATTGAATCGGTAGTGTAGGGTTAGATTGTGTACATTAGTCATGACATCACGGAATAGTTAGGTTCGAACAATGGTTTGAACATTCAGATTTCATAGAAACTCAAATAAAAATAACAACATATTAACCGCAGGGATACTATTTTTGTACATACATACATATTGTACTTAGAAAATATCCAGACCAATACAAAGAGACATGTTCGTGCGCACAAATGTTTGTACTGCCCGGGACCCTTGGTGTAATAGTCGACGTCTCAACCATCACACCAAATGGTTCGTCTATGTTTGTTTATCCGTTATTTAGAACCTACAAATATGGAAATATTTTAAAAGTACATGGCTCCTTGTATTTGTGGATAGCTGGTATGTGATCTATTCAACCTATCGCAGTCCACTGCTGGACATAGGTCTCCCCCATTTTGCGCCAGATATCCCGGTCCTCCGCTTTTCTCATCCAGCCTCCACCAGCGACCTTTCGCAAGTCGTCGGTCCATCGGGCCGGAGGGCGTTCTACGCTACGCTTGCCGAGACGCGGTCTCCACTCTAGAACTTGTCTGCTCCAACGGCCATCGGTTCTGCGACATACGTGACCAGCCCACTGCCACTTCAACTTGCTGATCAGGCGGGCTATGTCGGTCACTAAAGCGCGTTGCGCGTTGAGTGACTTTGAACTTGTGAACCAATCCGCAGTCAGTGTCCATGTCTCAGCTGCGTATGTTAGTACGGGTAGGACGCATTGCTCAAAGACTTTTGTCTTCAAGCATTGCGGAATCGTCGACGTGAAGACCCGACGTAACTTGCCGAATGCCGCCCAGCCCAACTGAATCCTCCTACTAGCTTCCCTCTCGAAATTATGCCGGCCAAGTTGGATAGTTTGGGCCAAGTAAATGTATTCCTGCACAACCTCGAGAAGGACGCCATCGCATATCGGCTGTGGCATGACATGTCACTAACACTTCGGTCGAATGTAAACTGATGGATTGGACCTCCCAAAACAAATCAACAAAAACTTAGTGTTATTGAGTACCTTAACACTGCATCTATGATATTTAGGCGTATCACTTATCATCAGGTAAGCGAACTGATCGTTCTTATTGGAAAAAAATCATAACTTACTCATATACATGACATTAGAAAGCAAGTAATCATAAGTAGTGCTTTAATGTAAGCAAATGCTTAAATACATAATATTATTAAATCTGTACCTAGACTTCGAAAATCATTCAGAATACAGAAATAAAAGTTCGTACAAAAATACTGATCAATTTCCGCTAGTTGTGTCTCTAGCGTAAATCATACTAGCATTTATTCTAAAAGATACTAAAAAAAGTTCAGAAAGGAAGGATAGGATACATTTTCCTGATAGACGCTATTTTTATCGAGAGTATGTTACATTATTTAAAAGTTTTAGTTTTCGGCACGTTCTTCTCATTTGAACCTCGTGGTAACGGTACCTTTGTGGTATCTTAATCATTCTGGAAACCTATAGGAAAATAAAAAAACGTCTTCTAAAATAAATTAATAATAATTAATAAAAAAATACCTATTAAATCAAATATGTTTCAATAATGTGTCAGTCTTAGTATTTCTATATTTGATAAACTTGGTAAGGTACCTTGCTAGTTAATATTTCAGGTTTTATCATAAGTTTCAGTACGCAGCTTCATTTCTATGTTTGTATTACATAATTATAATATCTTAATGTTTAGTTTATTTAATTAAAATAATGTTTCATTGATTTTGTGTATAAAAAATTAATATGTATGTAACTTAATCCTCATAATTTTGTTTTATATTGTATGCGCTAAGTGCACTTAGCGCATACAATAAGTTTATTATATTATTATATACAATTAGTTTCTTGTTCATTGTCATTTCATTATTTTTATATTGTAGTGCTTATAGTTTCGGAGAAAAAGGTGTGACATACGGACGGACGGACAGACAGACAAACTTGACGAATCTATAAGGGTTCCGTTTTTTGCCATTTGGCTATGGAACCCTAAAAACTGTCACATGCACGTTTGGTTCAAGTTGAATACCACGCGATTAGTTATTATTATTATTTGTCGATTCATGATCCTATGGATGAAGGTCGGTCCTTTGACATGGGGTCTAAGGGTTTCTACGTGTTACAAATATTACAAAAATACTACGTTGTAGTGATGAATATGATAACCACCTTTGACTTGCGGACTTGTTTAACTTCAAATGATGGCTCAAATTCGTAGTTGATATCGCGTGCTACTGTATATATCGTCCAAGCCGTGTCTGGCTACAGCGACTCCTGGAAGTCTATCTCGGGTTGTTGCTATGATAGACCAATGATATTCTGTATATGGAAAGGTAGATATGTGACCCGTACTAAAAAAACGAACCGCCAAAGAGAATACAGATTGACGGCTTTTGTTTTGGGTAAATGTACGCTCATTCGAAACATATGTACTAGCGCTGTCGCTGCATTCGAAACACTTTTTTTGATTTTTTTGTGAGCATATCACGAATCTATACTTTTTTACATCATTGTGATAGGCTCTAATGTGACTAGCAAAACCGAACTTTGATTTGAAAGTTCGGCTACATGGCGAACAGAACTGGCCAGCAACAGTGCGGCGTTGATGGAGAAAAATAACTGTCTACCAGTTGTTGGTCTACATCAAGGCCGCTCTGTCATGGTCAGGTGTATCACTTACCATCGGGTGAGCGTTATAATTCCTACGCTGGTCACTGAGCCAGCCTTCTAGCTTATATTAAACAGTTATTTGTAGCTAAAGGCCGATTGACGCTCATGTTTCAAAAGTAATAAGGAAAATTGGTGATTTCGAATCGTTAATTATTTTTCATTAGCCATTCCGATGTGAGGAAACTTATAATTAAATTCAATAAATTATTTTTTATATAAATACTGCTAGGTTCAACGTTCTCTACGTCCTCGTAACAGCAAAATATCACACAAGAAATTAAATTACATATGAGTTAGTATGACTACAGCGCAATATTACCCGAAAAATAAACCAAGGAAATACTATGAAAAATAAATACTGTACGTACGAGTATACTTAGGTTAATATTATATATATATATAATATATAATATATATATATCTTGGCCCATGAACAACGGATACATATATATCGGAGATATAACAGCAATGTTAATAAACACAAATATTGCGAGGGAATCGCCGTTTCAATTTCAACTTTCTAAAACATTAGAAACATCTCATGCTCTTCAAGTAACCTTTAAGATATTTCTTCCTTGTGGGATCCCAATTTATGACCTTCAAATTATGCAGCAATATAGGCTGCATTTGAGTCCCAGAAAAGCCTTAGGGCGTCCCAAAACGGGGAACGTCGAATCTCGGCTTTGCAGGGAACGTTAACGAAATCTTACAAATAAAGCGACGTGTGCGAATAAGCCCTTAGGCTCTTAAAGACGGTATAAAACCTTGAATTCTTTATGAGAAATTATTGTAGTTTACTCCTTTCTTAAAGAATTTCATGATGATTTCTGTCTCTACATTTGATCAATAGGTAAATGAAAGAAATATAAATCAGGTAAAAAAGAGTTTTTTGAATTTTATTATTTTTTAAATAAGATCGGCGATTAAATTAAGGCCGTAGCAGAAGCCGTAGTAATGTCTGTGCGTGCATATTTATATTTAATTACGTCCGGTGAAGATGTACTTACATTAGATTTTCGGTCAAAAGCAGGAGTCAGTTCGAAAAAAAATTAATTACGTCTTACTCGTATATCTTTACTAACACGAAGCCAGTTTTGCTTAAACACACCTCAATGCTAAAACTTTGTAAGTACTGTACAACCTATCTCTAAGTTTGTTTGTTCAACTTACCCGATTTCCTGAGTGTTGCGTGGGTTTCCAATACCAGCTCGAAGGTTTGTACATGCTGTTTTGAATTGTTTTGATGTGAATAATTATCTTCAGCATGCGTTTGCTAAGCCAAGAGTCTTCCGTCATAAAGTTTAGCTCTCTTTTAATGTTAAACATTAGAATAAAGCACTTGGACTTGGTGGTATACTCGATACTGAGTAGTCTAGATACCACCGCAGTGCGAGATATCGTCCCGTGAAATAGAAGTGTTGTGCACTTATATGTTTTGGGATGAGGGCATTGTAGCTAGTGAAATTACCGGGTATAAGAGACCTAACATCTGTTGTCTCGGGTGACGGGCGCAGTGTGACATTGATGGAGAATAATAACTGTTTAGCAGTTGTTTGTCTCCTTCAAAGCCGCTCTGTAATGATCAGTCGTATCACTTACTGTTAGGTGAGCATCCTGACCGTCCTGTTCACTTCGTAACATAAAAAAAACATTTACCTATTTTATGTTGCGTCACCGTAGTTCGTGGGGAAACATTATGCGTTTGTTACTAGTTTGTTTACGATATTACAGCTTGAATCACTTGATGTCCGAAAATAAAAATAATTCCGTAGTTCGGGGGCACGTTTAGCCATCGATCGAGCCATGAATTTGAATTGAATTTGAATTTGATCCCGGCTACAATTTTAGGATGGTTGTCGTTAATACCTACCAATCCGCATTCGGCCGTGGTGGGTTATGGACCAATCTCCCCATAGCACTACCGTACGGGAAGACCTGTGGACTACACTGGACCGTTATTTGCTGATGATCAAGTCATCTTCAATTCATATTGATAAATATCAACTTTGTCATTGAAAAATAATCACAGATATTAGATAAACATTTATTGTTTATTCAAGTATTTAATAAAGAAACTGAAACTAGAAGACATTTAAATAACACAAGGATCAACTAAATCTTTAACGTTTCTCCTTTGAGCCCAATCAGAAAAACCTTTAGACTGAAACAACGCAAGTCTATAATGAAATTTATTAATCTTCTATGATAAATATGGTGGAATTGTATTGCAAACTGCTTGGCTATTATTACAGGTGCAACCCTATTAACTAGTAACGGGTCTTAAAGAAAATATAACACTAGGTTTTTTTGTCGGTACAAAATTCATTAGTCATACTTTATGTGTTTGATGACTCGGATGGGGAATGCGGAGGGCCGGGATATCTGGCGCAAAATGGGGAAGACTATGTCCAGCAGTAGACTGCAATAGGCTGAATAGAAAGAGAGCTCAGTGATGTAGCGGCTAAGCGTGTTGTTGTTAACAGCAAATCGCCTCTGGTTTCAAATCGGTAGAAGAAAATGAGCGAATAAGTGGGAATCGTTTAGTGCGTTGGCGATTTTCCGGGTTGTCTCGACGCACAAGTTATGCACTGCTGGTTAGGAGTGCACGCCACTGCTCATTCGGTAAGTCAAGCAACTATTGGAACAGTCGACTATCGGATGGGTGGATGAAAAATATTATCTTGAGTGCTATGAAAGACAACTATTGCCCATCTTTCATTTTGTCATCAGCCCATAAAAATTCCACACCGAGGACACGAGCCTACCCCTATAGGTAAAGGCCTTAGTCATGGAGGAAGGAAAACATCGTGAGGAAACCTCATGCACGCCTGCGAAGAGATTCGAAGGATGTGTGTGAAGTCGTCCAATCCGCACTGGGCCCGCGTGGACGACTAAGGCCTAATCACCCTATACGGGTAGGCTCGTGCCCCTCGGTGGGGACGATTAATGAGCTGATGATGATGATCTGTTATTAAGTACCCATAATACATTCTGCTTGCATAAATTAAGACTAGATGGCGATAGAATTTAATTATTAAATTGTATTTCTGTTGTATTTATTTATTGAAAAGTATTTGATGTAATGACTAAAAATCTTATTAACCTTATCAACTACTGCGGCAACCTGACTATCAAAACTGTTTTACAAAACATATAAATACAAATGGTGTATCTGCTTCGTGGCTAATTTATTGCCTACACAAAAAGGTTGCGTCTTAAACCAAACTTTGCTTACTTCCTTAGATTAAGGTAAACAGACGTAAGAATAGATATTTCGTTCCACTGAGTAAGTTTATAGGAAGGTTTATTAGTGCAGTAGCAGTTACAAGTGTAGCAGAAATACTCTTCGAATTTGCTTCGTCTAAGGCATACCTTTCCGAAATATTGGGCGAATAACGCATGTATTCACACCTGATGCTTTGAAATGTTTTAGGC
Source organism: Leucinodes orbonalis (assembly GCA_019425675.1). Classification (NCBI taxonomy): domain Eukaryota; kingdom Metazoa; phylum Arthropoda; class Insecta; order Lepidoptera; family Crambidae; genus Leucinodes; species Leucinodes orbonalis. Next base: position 65,026 of record PQWD01004938.1, on the reverse strand, counting down.
AAATGAGCCGCTGTCCTGATTGTGGGATTTGTTTTATGAGTAAAGCTGTGTTTGCAGAGAAGAAATAGTACACGTGTTTGTTGGGCGAGTATTGTTTAAGAATAAATTGAACTAGACGGTACGATGGACCGATCAATTGCGAATGGAGGCTGGATGAGAAAAGCGGAGGACCGGGATATCTGGCGCAAAATGGGGGTGACCTATGTCCAATAGTGGACTGCGATAGATTGAATAGATAGAACGAGACGGTCAGGCCGATCACCTGGTAAGTGTACCAGGTGTATCAACACCTGACCATTGCAGATGCAGTTTTGAATGAAATCAACTGTAGGTAATCATTATGATCCGTCAACACTGCCCTGCATCCGAACTAGAGAGTAAGGTCTCTTATACCTAGTAATTTAAGTAGTTACAATGCCCTCATTCCAAATCACAAAACTGCAAAGCACCTACTTACCTACCTAGACGACTCAATATCGAGTCAACCCGTCGTACCAGTCGAAGGCGTTTAGCAGGGACACCGAGTCTTCCACGTGGGTACCGGAATCTCAACATTGTTTCTCATACATTTTTCTTTCCCTTCAACCTATGGCAGTCAACTGCTAATTAAGGTCTTCCCCTTTCTGCGCCGGATATTCCGGTCCTCCGCTTTTCACAACCAGCCTCTTCTCTAGCGAATTGTTTTACATCTACAAAAGCTCTTAGTTTCAAAATATGTGTTATTAGAAGTTTTTAATTTATTTCCAGAAAGCATGTACAGTATGTCTATTGTGACTTTATTCTCGCTTTCATAACAACGCGTTTAATATATCCATATAAAAAGATAATTTGATGTTAAACATGGCGACGTTAGTGACGTCATTATTTCCGTTATGACCTCATAAAGGTAGCTAGTGGTTATAATCAAGGCAACTTAGGGTGTTATTTGGAAGTTGATATATAGTTTTGTGTAGCGGATTAATAATGAAGTTCATAATAAGTGAACTAACTGTATTCGGGTATCCAAACTAAAAGAAGTAGCTCATTCATAATAGAATAATAAAAGAGGGCCAATGAACGAAAAATCACGGAAATCTATAAACTAAAATATTTGTACCGACGATTGGCTTGACTTACTGGTAAGGCAAGCTTTATAAGAGAGTATATATAGTAATATATAAAATTCAATTAATATTCGTATTTTAATGCCGTTACTGCGTAGCTTCATCAACAGTCAAATACCGAATGATTTTCTCGTGCCAATCACCACTGAGTTTGGGGGCAACAATCCGAAAACCCTGATCCCTTAGTTTATCAGACATGCTCAGCAGTAGGTATGTCTGAATTAATGCAATTAAAATGTACTAGGTGGTACACTCGATACTGAGTTGCTTGGGTAGGTACCACCGCAGTGCCAGATATCGTTTCGAGAAATAGGAGTGTTTTCCACTTTTATGTTGCGGGATGAGGGCTGAGTGAAATTACCGGGTATAAGATACCAGTTGTTGGTCTCCTTAAATTCTATCATGGTCTGGCGTATCACTTACCATCAGGTGAGCGTCGTGAACGTCATGCACAAATTTTAACTTAAAAAGGAAACACAAATTTTATGCATTGAAAACTGAGAGGCTCCATTAAAAGCTGTAGACCATTGTGTTGGTGAACGCGGCGTAGTGGCTCCTCTTACCTCATCAACGGTGTCTACGGAAGACCAGCGTCAGGACATCCTGTGGTTATTCTGACTACGCTGAGTAGACTTCCATTCAGTGCAATTGCATAAATTTAAAAATGTTGTTTTTAACCTTGTTTTACAATGAATGTTGTAATTGTTTTCTGAATAAAATTTTACTTTACTTTACATTACTTTACTACCAATTAATATAAATAAATATAGATATTGCTCTTTCGGCTCAAAAACCATTAACTGTAAATTAAAGGCCTCAGAACTAGAGCATGAACTGAAATGAATGTATCATTCATATCTCATTGAAAATGAACTATCTAACTTTGTATGAGAAATAAAATTTTTGAGTCTTAACCTATTTTTCGTTTTGCCAAGCATCGAACTCGAGGAGGTACGACCTCGGTACGCGATAATGTGATTAAACTATCCGTAACTGCCTTCGTTTTCTTAGAACTAGTGAGCAGCTTTATTTGTCATTACTGTTTAATCATAGGCGAGCACACACGCCTTTGTTGGATGAATTGTCGGACAACCAAGTGTTATCGCTTTGCCTTCTAATTAAGTGAAGTAGCTTTGTATAGTGAAGCGTATAAGTAAACTGAGGTTTGCTTATTTTGCCTATGAAATCATGAAAATGATTAAGACTTTAACCGTGTTGCATGGTCTTTGTTAATATAGCGAAATAAGATATATTTATTGATAGATATAATATAGATATTGATAAGGAGGTCTAAAATGGAGAACGCGCCTTGGCAAGCATAGCGGAGGACGCCTATCAGCCCGTTTGTTTTTCGAAATGGTTGCGATACTTAAATTTTCGAAACTTAGGTATCGCTGTTAGCCGCAGGTGATCTTCACAGCTTCACCGGACAATAAGCAAGCGTAGAAGGCTCTCACCCTAAAAAATATGCAACGCGTAAGGGTGTCCCACAGTGGGACGCGAACCCCGGCTTAGGGTGTTGCAGAGAGAGCGAGGTAACCAACCTAGTATAAGTTTGGGGAAAAAGCGACCATATCGGTAACAGTGGTCTTCTTGCATTTAAAATACGTAAGCGGTTACTGCCTGCTATTAGTCCATCAGTATTATAAAGTGGGATCACTAGATTATTGCTTAAATTTGTGACTTACAGATTCACCTATATATATATATATACACAGCTACACCAGAAACATATATGGAGGAAGTCATAAGTAAGACTAAGATACTACTATCAAAAAATTCCTTACCATGTAAACAAGCGACCCATTTCCCCCGTTTACAGTTAAAAATGACAGTTTCATTTCATTTCTGCGATGTAAAAGGGTTCAATACCTATTTTAAAAAAATGCTTAAAATAAAAAACTTAATAAACTAGTACGAAAATAACCTGGTATTCTTAACACTATAGCCAAAATAGCAAAAGCTCGTCATGAAAGGGGCCAAAATAAAAAGGCACAATTTAGTTTACACGTCGATTTGTAGTGAATAGAGGCCGGAAATTAAGGCTGATACGTGAGTAGCTACCTCTTTTTCACTTCTCCTTGCAAGGTCGGCTTAATCCACGCCAAAATAAGTTTTAAATATTATTTTACTGCCAACAAAGTGAACTGATAGATGTTAGGTACCAACATACATACATATCCAACTATGGACTGAGATGGGTGAGGAAAGAAATCCAAATGCCACCTGGCTTTCAAATTCGCTAATTTATTTCACATTACGACTCCATTTCGATACTTTTCAATCTAACTGTAAATTTGGTGTTCCAGTGCAACGTTGATTTCAATGGTTTACACTGGTATGTAATTCGGTACTTGATACCACTAACCGTTGACATACTTTTTATGAACTGACAAAAAGAAACGTTTCCATATATTTTGTATGAGATTAGTTATATGTGACGTCATTGCTCACTATCATCAATTGACTTTATATTTATTGGTGTCAGTTTATTTAAAAATACAATATTGCAAATGAACAAAAGTAATCAATGAAACGACACATAAAAAAGGTGCCCTTTTATAAAAATATGGTTTGGTATTTTATTTTGGGTGATGGAAAATACCGAACTATATAATAGAATGAATTTTCAAATGATGTTACCATTAAATCATAACATTAAACAGAACGAATGAATGCAAAACTTTACTATTACGACACAACTACGATCCTATTAGAATTTAAAATTAGCGGAATGAGTGTCCTGGAGGCCTGACTGCTTTAATTTTAACACATTTCATACGAAAATGCAGCAGCTTACGCTTAACAAAGCTTGAGGTCAGTTTAGTGGTTACTAAGACGTCGTCATGTCTGCTTATTGTTCTTGACAAAATATACTAATTAATATACATACAATATTTTTATAAACAATCCCATAAGAGTCCTAAACTAAACACGGTCTCTGGGAAAATTTCGGGCCCTTGTTAGCAACAAATTTCAAAGCCGGGATTGGTTGATAATTCAATTAGTTATTTTGGCAACTCGCCTGCTACCGATAATGCTGTTACATTTGGCAATTAGGATGGCTGAATATCAGAACATTAGACGATGTGTTATCTATAGTTGATTGAAACGATAGTTTAAGCTCAAGTTATAGTTGGTATCAAAGTATGAAGTTCCTGACCTCTTTTTGATTATACTCGTATAATATCACTGAAGTGATACAAACCACTCAGACCAAGGGTTCTGTTGTAGGCAATATAAAAACTGTTTAGTTAAAGTAATTTATAAGTATATAATAATAGTAATCTTTATTGCACAGAAAAAAAACCATGATGTCAATTTTTATAAACGATGGTTTTCTGATTCCTATCCATTTTTACGACACCAAAGAATTGTTAAACATTGCGAATACTGGTACTAAGAATAGGTACATATTATATACATGTCTTGCTAAAATGACTTTAGCCCACTGAAACCAAACTCATGTATTCTTTGTGCATGTAAACAAAGATTTATAAATTTACATCAAAATCAAATTTATGTATCAACAAACTCTAACACGGCAAGCAGATTCCTTACTCCAAGCTTTAAAGCTTGCAAAGTGTTTAATTGTTTTTGTAAGTACAATAAATTGAGTTGCGTTTATTTTTATAAACTACTTAGTTGCTACTTTTTCAAGGAAATCTTTGAACTCAGTAAAACATTGAAATATCTCATGAATCATACTTTTGCAAGACTCTGTCTTTGTGCGTCCATTTATAGGTTCTTTGAAAAATATTTCAAATTCACAAGGAGGAACTTACAATTGTTTGATTGCAATTGAAAAATAGCTAGGAAATGAAGCACTTGGCGCATTTCCTTGCATTTTTGCAATTTTTTGTGTCATATTCATTTAATGTACAATACATTTCTCATACTAGGTGGTTGTCGGTACTAAGGATGTCGTTCTGTGAAATAAAAGTGTTTAAGCAGCAAGTGCAGTTACAGGGAATGAGATACCTTACACCTTGCGTCTCGGATAACAGCGAAGGGCAGTGCTGACAGAAAATATTTGCTATCAACAATATTTAGTTACTGTCAACTCTGATTCTGTCATGGAGTGTCACTGATAGGCGAGTGAATTGGTCATTTGGTGCAATTATATCTAGTGTAAGATATACAGATGATTTCTAGAGGGCATCTCATGAAGTACCTTATTTGATATTAACCGCCCTTTTATATACAACGCCATGTTGCTCAAATAAAAGCTCGAACTAGCTATATGAGGAAGTTATGGCATTAACTACGCCTTCTGAACTTAAACCTGTTGAATGCTGTTTCGGACGTGGTGTTAAGGAGAATATTTTAGTACAGAATTTGTATATTGGTTTTGGCTTTCGCCAAATTCTTTTTTAGATAATAGGCCAGCATTTGAAATCGCCCTGTTAGGTATTCAATATTCACGATGCCTAGAATAAGGCTGACCCATAAATACATATTCTCGACTTGAAGACACCGAAAGTTATCCTATGCAATCTATCGCAGTCCACTGCTGGACAAAGGTCTCCCCCATTTTGCGCCAGGTAAATAAAAAACGATATCTACTCACGCGGCGAATAACTAACCGCTCGAAGACTTATCACGAAAAGATTTGATAGTCAACACGAATCGTTATTCCAAATCGGTGAAGCCTTGGTATCTATCACTCTGTTCTAGCCGACTCATCAAAGTAAAAGTCAAAAACATTTATTTCAAATTAGGCTTACAAAAAGCACTTTTCATAAGTGCTTTTTGTCAAAAAATATACAAAAATATAATAAAAAACGATTAAAATACTAAACTAAAAATTTGAGTTTTGATGCTTTGAAAAAAAAGCGCTTCAGTGGTTTGGCCTGTTGAGAAAGAAGCACTCAAGAAAACTCAACAGTGTAGCCTTTTTTAAAAACAATTCCTTAATGTAACAATATATCATAAACACTGAAATAGCTGAGCAGTTTAAGACCATGGATTTTTATCACATAAATATTCGTCAATAGTGTAGTACCCTTTTTAGAAAGGTGTTGTTTGATTCTAACTTTAAACATATGAAAGGGCAACTCTACAATATTTTGGAGTACCTTATTGAAAAACTTTATACATCTTCCTATAAAAGATTTACCTATTTTATGTAGTCTCAAGTCCGGAACAGCAAGTTTGTTTTTATTCCTAGTATTAAAATTGTGTGAATCACAATTTTTCTTAAAGGTGTTATAGTATTTACGAACATAAATTAAATTTTCATAAATATATTGCGATGCCACAGTCATTATATTTATTTCTTTAAAAAGTTCCTTAAGAGAGTCACGTGGTCTAAGGTTGTAGATAAAACGAATAGCTCTTTTTTGTAGCACAAATATTGTATTAATGTCGGCAGCCGAGCCCCACAACAGTAGACCATATACGACATGACACTATGAAAATAACTAAAGTAAACCAATCTTGCCGTTTCTATATCTGTCAAGAGCCTTATCTTTCTAACAGCATAAGCTGCCGAGCTAAGTCTACCAGCCTGGGATTCAATGTGGGGCCCCCATTGCAGCTTTGAATCTAAAATTATGCCTAGAAAGGCAGTGGAGTCCACTAGCTCCACTTGATCATTATTTAGAGTTATGGTCTCGACCTGCCTTACATTGGGCACAGTGAATTTTATACATTTAGTTTTTTTAGCAATAAGTAAAAGATTGTTAGTAGTAAACCAATCCATAACTTGAGACAGAGCTCTATTTACATCGTCAAAAGTCTCCTTACGTCTGTTCACATTAAAAATCAATGACGTATCCATGCCGAAGTATCTCTACACTCAAATTTATATTCGTTTCATAATAACGAATCTAATATTATGACAAAAGTCGGCAGTCTATCTAAAAAAGTTACTTGAAATTATCTAGTTATGGATAACAATGCCTCGTGTAGGCAAAAGTTAGTAAATTTTAATTGTTTACAATTATAATTGATATTTTAATTGTTATAACTTACAATTATTTTGTGGCATGATTAATATGAATTAAATAATTAGAGTGATTTCACTAGTAATATATACAATTTATATACACTTTTGATTATTTGTCCCTTTGTTCGCTTAGATGTAAAAAGCTTGATTAATGCGTTCCAATGTCACAAAGAACGCAAAAATAATATATTCCTACCTCTCCAATATCTGAGTGCTTTGTTTACACTATTACTGAGTGCTTAAAGATTTATTGAACAGGTATGTAACCTACCTACGAGTATATTCAAGACAGTATTTCCCTAGTCAGTATTGAAAGCTGTCCGCTCGTAAACCACAGTTAATTAAAAATAATGCCTTTCACATACACCTTTACGTAAATTATAGAACCGTTAACCAAACCTCATGAACCCCTCCCACGTGGTACAGTCAGTTTCAAAAGCAGACAACAACTTTCAGAATTTCCAAAATCGGTTTGGAATAACCGATTTTCAAATATTATTGTAAGTTTAATAATATTTTTAGATAAATACTTAAAGCATATGCTCTTAGAATATTTAATTGTGAATTTAAATATGGGAGAGCTATGCTTTCGTTAGACCGTCAGTGGCTTATTGGTGTGGACTGTTGCCTTCCGATCTGGGAGGTGGTGGTTCAAATGCCGCCACGTTCCAATGTCTTTTCATATTTTCGAAATTATATTATGTACATTTATCCGACGCTCTTGCTGTGAAGAAAAACATCGTGAGGAAACCTGCGCTTGCCGACGAAGAAATTCAAAAGTTATGCGCAAAGCAAAGGCTTTACGGTTAGCCCGTGCCCCTTGGAGAGAAGCGTATAATGAGCTGAGGATCATGCTTTCGTAACGAATGCGCCAGCTTGAACGGAGTGCTAGTAACTCGGCATCATAGTTGTGTTACCGGATATGAGATATCGTATATAGTTAAATCCCATCAAAAATTTTGTAAAAAACTAGCAAAGTCTTGATGGAGATGTTTGTTTGTCTCTTAAAGGTTATGAAATCAAGACAAAGACGTGCCAAGTCTAAGGTTCCTTACTGCGATTACTTTATTATTACGGTTAATGATGTGTGACTTGGTCTTTAAACATTTTTTATACGTTAATGTTATTGCAACAATTGACTGGTTATTGAATACTATACAAAGTCGATCTTAATGCCGAATGTTATTCTCTACTAGTTAAACTTAAGGGCATGCAGTAGTTAATATTATCTGTAGCGATGAAAACAATTTCTCAAATTACCATGACGAAAACTTGAATAAAGAAGTGACTTTTCATGATAATACGGTCATAATATGGGTTAGTAAAAGTTAGCTGGTCATCGAAAAGAACTCCCACATCCTTTACTACTTTAACACTTAGAAGGATTCTATTATTTTTCGTGAAGGTAAAACCAAATATTCTCTTCTAATTAATATAGATGTTATTGCAAAAATATATATATTTGGTGATTTGGGACAAATAATGTTCTCCAATACTTAATTGTAAGTTTGTTTTCGAACTAAAGATGACATGTCTAATGATGTTTGTATTATTATCTTCAGCTCACCACATTTAGTTTCTTAGTTTACTTCGTAGTTTCTATGAGATAATTAAATAGTATTAGTTAGTTAACCAGACTGAATTCTTTAACGTTCAGATAATTGGGTATATTTCAACCAGTCAGATTTTTTGTCATTTCGGTGGAATTTTTAAATTTCAATTCTATGTACATATTTTTAGTGACAAATAAAACTTTAGACTATTATATAACATTGAATAATGTTATCATAAAACTTATATAAATATTAAATATTTATATAAGTTTGGAGGATGAATTTTTTAAAAGTGACACTGAAATTAAAAGTGTCTATCGAAATGATAAACTGTGCACTGAAATGAAATAAATCCGCTGAAGTGATACAGTTAAGCACAGTTTTTTGTTTGTGCAATTCACCCAATTACATTATTACCAGTAAATAATATTTTAGTACTAATGTTCATTGTTGTGTCCTGTTTCCTTCCGACCTAGAGAATGCAGGTTTATATCCCGCCACGTACCAATGCGTTTTTGAATTTTCGAAACGTACATATACGTTTATCCGACGCTCTTACGGTAAAGAAGGAAACCTACGCACGCCTGCGAAGTGATTCAAAAAGGTTGTGCAATAAGTCGCCTAATGCGCACTGGGCGCGCTTAGACGACTAAGGCCTATACACCCGTTACGGATAGGCTCGTATTTAGTTATTTTAAGTTGTTTTATTATGGAATAAGTTTGTAATCTACGGCTACCTGATGGTAAGCAGATACTATTATTTTTTATCTATTTGTTTTGTGTTTGCTGATGCTATGACATGAAAATATAGTCCCTGCTGGAATAGTTCAAGCTGAGCTCTCATTGTCGAGGGCTCTGAATGTCCTCTGTGTTGCGCGTATGTTGCTATAATACATTGCTATGTTTTTATTCAACTCGTAACATAGCTTGGTAAACGAAAATAGTAAAAAACTTCTATTGCCTGGACAAGGTTAAAATTATGAAACAGATTTAAATACCTATGAAAATCAACCTTATACACAAATGGTTTATATCAAGACCTTATACACAAATGGTGTTGGTCTTAAAATGGTCTGAAGAATTGTGTAACTCTTATCTACAATTCATCCGCATCAGCTTTACCAGTTGTTATTGTTTCTGTTATTTCCTTTATGAAACTTATATTTGTGTGAAACGAGTATACAACTGACTTTTATCATTATTTTAACCACATAATGTCAACTCTTGTTGAACATAGCTCCCACTTCCCAAACTGCTTCACTACAGACGCTATCAACCGATTAAAACCTATCATACAATCGCTATCTATCCATTTTGCCAGTGGCTATCCTACGCTACGCCTTTCCCCATTCAAGAACTTTATATCCCCAACAGCCATCCAATAATTAATCATAATATATTTTGCAACTCTTTTACTTACGCATTGAAAATATAATTTGTAGTAAATGTTGATCAAATAATGTATTATAAATAACATTTGCAAAGCATAAAAGAAATGCAAAATATTTTCGTGTAAGGGTATACTTTACTCTTTAGTCACGTTTCGTACCCTCGAAACCTTAAGATATTAAACAACAAATTGTATGAACCAAAACAATAATTAAACTTCGGGTAAACTTCGATTGCGATAAAAATATCAAGGTTAATTGATTACAGTACCCGCTCACCGCTGCTAAAATATGTTTGCGGTTAAACTTTTTAAATTGTTTTTTTTTATTTCTATTTCATCTGTAGGCACAAATGGTCCACCTAAAGTTAAGCAATCCTGCCACCCGTGGGTTTTTGCAAAACTCTATGAAAATGAAATGGAATTTTGGGAGGTTTCCAGCCTCGTATCCTCACTCGCTCACGAAACGCGTTGTATTAGACGTTTTTTTTCGTGCGGCTGTCGTACAAGTATCACTGTAGTCAGATCAAACCGAACTATTTGTACCAACACATTGCCATCCTTATCTTGAAGGAAAACATCGTGAGGAAACCTGCGCACGCCTGCAAAGACATTCAAGGGTTGCGCGTGAAGTCGTCAATCCGCACTGGGCCCGCATGGTTGACTAAAGTTTATACACCCTTTACGGGTAGGCTTGTAACCCTCGTTGGGGACATTTAATGAGCTGATGATGATAATTTCCCTTCTCCCTCCTCCCGCTTCAATAGTAAATTTTCCTAACACAAATTTATATTTATATGTTGGTATTTATGATGTTGTGGATAATAATACGTTTTTCAATGAAGTACTGGCATAATGTCTAATCATTTTATTCGTACTGCTATCTCAAACCCCATAAGTGTGATTATGGGCATAGCCCTATTATAAGGCCCGTATTCGAGAATAAGACTCAAGCATTAATCTTTCCTTAAATAAAGTTGGAAAGAGATGCCGCTATTATCGTATATAGCGCTATCCTTTTCTAAGTCAATTACAGTAAAGATCAACGTTAAGTCTCGTTTTAGAATGCAGGCCTTAGCTGTTACGAGTGGTAATTATAAATTGCTAAAAATTATGCAAATACATTATAATCTCACTAATTCGGTACGTACAATTATAATTCGGACTGCAAGTTGTACAAAAGCAGATCTCTAGTAAGGATTATTTTATAACCAGTTATTACATGTAGTAAATACACGTTAATTGAATACATACATGACATACATTTTGGCAACCCATTTGGTGTAATGGTTGAGACGTCGGCTATTACACCAAGGGTTTCGAGTTCAATCCCTAGGCAGTACAAACATTTGTGTGCATCTGTTTGTAATTGGCTGGGGTTTACTATGTGTAATATGTAAATATTTATAAAAAAGTACAAAATTACATTATATTGCCTAAAAGCGGAGGACTAGGATATCTGGCGCAAAATGAGGAGACCTATGTCCAACAGTGGACTGCTATAGGTTGAATAGGATATGATATAAGTATATTTATCCATTGTTTAGTAACCATACCACAGGCTTCACGCTTAACTTGGGGCTAGATGGCGCTGTGTGAATGTCAGTGGATATTTATTTATTTATTCTATTAGATGCTTTATTTGAATTAAATATAACTTTTTCACTATGATCCAGTAATCTGAACATTCGAATAATCCGGTTTTTTATAGTGCTTGATTAGTGAGATTACACTGTACAATGAATGCACCACAGCCGAACGTAGTGAGCTGTATTATGTATATGATACGTACATATATACATTGGTACGTATTTCTTGTAGCGCTACGCTACGTGCTACGACGCCAACGCCTGTCAAAATGTAAGTAAACTCAATTAACTAGCCACGGTTTGGGTGCAAAATTAGTTTCCATTAGGTGAGTTTAATGACATTGTTAAGTTAACATTATTTTATTAGGGTATGGTTAGTGATATTAAATTGAGCTTGATCGATTTATGCGTTACATTGTCACAAATTTGGTAATGATTTTCTTCATTATTGACTGCATCTAAATTGTTTTTTTCAGATTTTTAGGTTAGTAGTTGGATGCCCATCTCTTGTTTTTAGTATTAAATTACGAACAGGTCGCTCACCTAGATGTGATACATCTGCCTATAACATATACAATTTGTAGAAAAACAAAAAATATAATATAGTAATAATTTCACCGTAAACATTGCCCTGCACCCGTGAGCTGCGGACAGTGTTCTCTTTTTGAAACAAAACAAGGCTTAACACAAATTTTTCACAGTATAAAAACTTCCTCTGCTGTACCCCAAAGAGATAGTGCCGAGCCTACCGCCAGACGAACACAACAGTAATGAAATCAATAAATGCTATAACCGCTGATAACTTAAATAATTCATCAGCTGTCAATACCAGCCGTGAAATCATGAATAACAGTTATAACACGTTTTCAACCACAAACGCTGCTGTTATTAGGTACTTGCTATGTTTCAGACTTAAGTAATTCCTTGTGTCACAACTCTATTCGAATTATAATCAGATAATGAAATAAAGTGGATTTATGTACGTACACTGATTTCATACAGCGAAATAATAAAGCGGATATGCCTCTAAGATTAACTTGAATTAAGAAAAGATTTTTATGTTTTAATAATACATTTGTATAACATTCATTGATAACATTGACATCGGATTCGAATTGGGGATCACAAATCTTGGAAAGACTAGGTGGTACACTCGCTCGTTAGTTAACGGCGTTTTAAATAGTGAATGTCAGAAATAACATTAATCAAATCTAAGCGAGAGGCTTGTAGCAATAATATATAATGACATCGCAGTACCAGATATCGTCCCGTCAAACAAGAGTGCTATGCGTTTTTCTGTTACGGGATGAGGGCACTGTAGCTAGTGTAATTACCGGATATAAGAGACCTAATATTTGCTATCTCGGATTACGGGCTCAATTAGTGCCGCTCTGTCATAGTTAAGCAATCTATTTCCATATCATCAATAAAAGTTTCATTCAATGCACATTTGTGTCTCATTCGATCAAGTTCGTCCTACATTTCGACGTTTAAATTAGAACCTAGGTGGGAACCTAATTTAGCACCCTCACTTCAGTTCAGTTTTGATTTAATCTCGTTTTGACAGAATAGCAATTGCTACGTTAGACGGTTGGAACTATTTCGTACTTTGAAATATGATTATACGTATTTGAATAAAGGTTTGAATTTACGATTGGGAATTCAGTGATGTAACAAAATTTTGGGTAAGTATATATTTTGGTATTTGATTGTGTACCTAGGTGGATTGTACTCGTGGAACTTAAAGTTATTATCTATGCAGTTTATTTTTATTCCTTTTTTTTGATCTGGTCAGTTTCTAGTAAAATACATAAGAAACAATAAATATTAGTTAAAATAAATAATTTTGTAAACTTTAAGTTTTAGCTTATTAATATATAGTCATGAATATTTTTTTTTTGACAACAAAGTACATGTTGTTCACTGTATTTTGGTGTCAAAAATTTTAGTTTTCTATTTTATAGAAATGAATGATGATAGATCATTTCAATTGTTGCTTAATTTTTTTGATAGTTAACCGATCTCTCTAGCCACTGCGCCATCAAGCATTCGCAAACATGTGTGTCGCAACGTGTTTAGATTAAAAATAATATAATGATTGCAATTCACATAATATGTAGAAGGTGTACCTTACAATTGATAGGAGGGAAAATAAGAACACAAAATCGATACCCGATATATTTTATTCATAACGTCGACAATAAACAACAAACTAATTTAAGGGTATCCAAACATTCTTTTTAATTTTACCATAAATTCTAGAATTCCATAATTTATACAATATTACATGTATGTATGTAGAGATTCTATAATAGGACAGAATTTCAATTAAGTTCTTTTTCTAAATTGACGTCATTATTTTTTCCAGCCCATGTTATGACAAAAATAAATTTATATTAAGATTTGCCTTTCCCCTTTTTTAATTTTTAATATCGAAATACTTACTCAGCGTTGATGTTATGGTCTTTATATGTAAGACTATTAATTCGACTAGAAAAAAAACACAAACAAACCCAACAGTTACAGTCAAGTAAACATTGACTTTTTTTAAAGTAGGAATAGCCACATGACTTTCCTAAGTTAGAAATAGAACGATTTAAAGTCATTTGTTTTATGCTAGCAACGATGCCAGATGACAGTTAATTGCAGTACCAATAAATAAACTGGGTTTGTGTACACTTGGTAAACTTTGATCGTTTAGGGTATTCAAAGAGCTTTAACAAACAATGTTTTGTCTTTGGTTTTATACTAGGCCCCAATTCAATTATCATAAAATAATGACTTTACACTGGACCTAATATGTTAAAGGATTGATAGGTTTGTTAAGTTGATTGAAAACACTGTGTTTGGTAACGATATAAAATTGAATTTAAAATAATGACCCATACTGAATATATCGCTGCTTTTTCTTACTCAATGTATGATTCCGAAAAATTTCGCTCAAGAAATTAAAAAGCTGAATTCTGATCTAAGTCATAACCATGTTAAATGTAGTAGAATTGGAGCCGTATAGAAAAAAATGATTTGCCAACAAAACAAAACGCTTTACTCAGCGTAAACTCAGCATTTCATAATGACAATGCTTAATATTACAATACCTTTTTTAGTCTTGTACCTCTTACATTAAACAGAAACATAATTTTCCTAATGGATCTCAATTTCGGAAAAGATACATGTGAAAGGTATTATTAAGAAATTTTAATCTACATTTTTCGAAGAGTAAGAATATTCTCTCTGGACAATTTTTTTATGCCATCGACATCGTATTTTAGTTAAATTATTTACAACACTAATAGTCGATACCGAACAACATTGTTTAAAAATTTAATATAGCAATTGATACACTGAAACAACTAATCGTATATTTTTTTTTATAAATTTTCCGTTAGAAGTTATTCCGTTTTATTACATATCACAGTACCATAATTCCAAAGATAACGTAACTTATAAATAGATAAACATAGATTTACTTACAAAATATTCATACAAAACAATAAATACTCAATTCAATTAACTATGGGAAATGCTAATTAAACCACGTTCCTGAGAAGTTCCTCCGAAGTGAGTTGTCCGTCCTGTAACAGAATAATGCTTTTAATAACAATAATATTAAGAATCACTAGTGCCGTTTTTTATACAGGGTGTAATCGAAAACATTAGTATTTTTTTAAAATAAGAACCTACTCTTGATTTAAAGTACATCCCCCAAATATGAGGAAAATCTTTTGATAAAACACTTAGTGGTTAATCAATAATGCATATACCAATTTTTAAAAATACTTTTAAAAAATCATAATTTTCAATTAAATGTGGGGTGGGGTGAAGCGGTACATTCGGTACGTTACAGGATTTGAACCTGCACCCCCCAGATCGTAAAGCAACAGTCCAGACTAAAGAACCACCGTCACTCTCTCAATAGGCATGGCTGAACTTTATTCATGTATTTAAAAAAAGCAAATGTGTAAAACAACCCTAATAACCTGATATGTCTACGATTGCTTTTCAAATGTAATAGTACCTCGTATAAATCACTTACAACTACGAGCGTGACATCGAAGGCACGGAGTCGGGAAGTTATCAAGGATGCAAATTGCATAGAAACTGCAATAATGGACATGCCTTTGACTTGAACTTTGCCTGATGCTGTAAAATATTTTCACTATCATACTGTTAGCGAAAAAGAGCGGTAGTGTAATTGTAAGTGTAATACCAAGGAAGAGATTCAAAGGTTGTGCGTGAAGTCGGTTAATCCGCAATGGGCCCGCGTGGACTTTATGGGAAGGCTCGTGCCCCTCGGTGGGGACATATCATAAGCTGATGATGATGATACCTATTGGGTGTTTAAACCACATAAACCCCTTCAATCCGTTTCATTTGTTTATATTTTTGAAGTATTTTTAGTTTGTATTACTAGATTGATCAAAAGCAGTCTCCGTAAAGAGTTTTGTACAACTAATTTACAGAACCAATAGAATTCACTTTAAAAGGTTTTGTTTGAACCTTTTCCTGGAAACGTTTGGACCGTGAAGTCTATGTGTCCATCGTGTGTATCGCGATTTAGTGAAACGTATAGTCGAATATACAGGTGACAGGCGAGTAAGTGCCTTTCTTGGGCAACGTTCGGCTTGGCTATACACGGGTATGTTGCCAGCCATGAACCTAGTCTGTGACTTAGTAGAGGGTACTGGGGACAGCGATCTGGGGCATCGTTTTTTTTTGGTTTGTAGATTTATTGTTTTTCATTATACATAGAAAATATTTTTTGTAATTACGCATAAGATTGTTATTTTATGAATGTTTAATTAATATTGTTTTTTTTTAACTTAGTTGTAACATAAGTAATTTTTCATTACCTGATTGAGATCCACAAATTTGCGCACGACAGATCGGGTGAAGTCCGGATTGTTCATCATCTCGTTGATAAACCAATCCAGCGGGATGCTGTTAATCATAACCAAACAAATTACTTTGTACATTATTATACTAGGAAAATAGCAATCATCAATATTTAACAGAATGACTACAAGTGGTAGATGAATTTTTTTTTTCTAAATGGTTTCTGTGAGTATTATTTTATTTAAAACTGATAGGCGATGGAGAGTTCTCCCCCGAATTGAAAATATATAATTGGCTTTTAGATAAGAATTATTATAATGTTAAAGAATATCTAGGAATACAGAGACATTAATATTATGATTTAAATTTGACATTGTTTGTATAATTGAAGTTTCACATTGTTTACATAAAATTATCGATAATTTCAAATATATTTACACGCCATTGAAATGGTGAAACATGTTGATCCTATATTGTTATGATCACCTTATGGTTTCTCGTAAATAAATTATATTATATTCTTTCATTTTCGCAAGTGGTGTCCACGTAACAGAAGAAAATCATAAGCCGACTCCAACGTAAATTCATTAGGGGCCTTCCATCAAGAATGGACATATTAGACTGTAATGATGATGATATTTATTAAAATCACTAAAACAAAGTATTTAATACGATAAGAACTCATAAAAACTCTAAATCTATGTGGTGGTAAGGAACATATTTACTCTTGTTTTCTGAAAAACAAGTTGTCCTACTAGGGCGAGGTATAATGAGTCAACCCAACAGTCAACTATTGTACTAAGTTTCAAAATTGGTCCTGTAATCTGTTGCCAATGTTAAATATAAATAAAAAATCTTTTGAATTATTTGTACTGGCCTTTAGAAGAAAACTAAATGAAAGCTAAAACTCGCCATTTAACTTAAGACTGACATCTATTTGAGCTAAGGCACAAACAGCAAAATATTTGTTATCGGATCAATGCTATATAGTAACAGGATAAAATATCACATCCCAAATTAAATATCGCAAATTGCCTCTGAGTGAATTGACATTTTTGGACACCGTTATAAGGTTATAACTCAACGCTAGCGGAGACGTCGTGTTTTAATAAAATAGGTATTAGAAGTTTCTCTTTTTAATGTGACCTTTTTCTCATGAATGACACCAAGAATGTCTTTATTTCTGCTATAATTTACTTTTTACTGCGTTCGACTAGCATTACAAATATGAGCTTTTGCTAATTTGACTTGTGTTCGTTAGAAAATAATATCGTATTTATCAGTATTTTGTTGATGTAGTTAATTCTTAGCAAAACGTATTACAATAAATATTAGTAAAATAAAATGTTTGTTATTAAGGCGCGTTATGTTAGTAGAGCGCGATAACTTTAGAATGATCACAAAATTAAGTTTTTCGTCTGAATCAGTCATTCTTTTGTTAGCTATTTTCATAGATTAAGAATTGTAGAGCAATATTTAATTTAGTATTAATTTCAAGTATTTTAAAATAAGAAAACGTTTGTCAATGTTGACTTCAAAAAGTAATAAAACAACAAGTTTCGGTCAACTTTTAAGAATGGGAGAGATTAAAATAAAAAAAAACAGCTGTCATTTACAACGGAAAAGGCACTTTGAAAGGGTTCTATGTATGAAATCTAAATTAACAACAAAAGATAAATTAACAAGGTTTTGTTAAAGTAATACACTGTATACGTAGAAAACTATGAAATACTCGTAAACATCCAAAGAACAATTATTCACATACCTTCAGGAAAAAGGAGAAGCTTCTAGTTAAAGACAGAAGGATCATGAGAATTTTACATAGAAGATTAGAAATCAACTGGAATATAGAAGGGACTGCAAGATAGAGAAGTTGATCAACGATCCAAATATTATAGGATAAGCTTCTCCAGACATTTCTATGGCTGGTAAATTTAGAGCGGATAGAAGTGGGTCGTGCCAAGAAAGTATTAGAATTCTGAATGGATGATGACCTGTCGGACGGTTAATACCAATGGCGGGATGCCGTGAAAGGAGACCTGCGTGAAGATAAAGTGATAGACTGATGCAAAGCGATACTCGGAAGGTAAGGGGATGGCTCTTACAGTGAAGGCTTCGATTTACTTTAGGCGTATCACCAAAGAAGTAAGCAAATAAGATTTCCGTAAAAGAATTATGCATTTTAGTAAAACAAAAACTAAGTTCGTTTCAGTTAGCCCTTTTCTCACCAAACCACAACCACTCCGTTGACTTCATTTTAAATGAGTAAAGTTTAATATCGGGGACCGAAACTTTAAATAAAGGCAAGTCTTTGGTTTCAACTAAAGTTTGTAGTGCCATGAATATTTAGTTGAGTTTACCCAGGAAATTGATTTTCCTGGGTAGAATTTCTGTCTTCTTTGATATCTCCATTTTACATCAATATGAATACAAGTATTGTCTTAAATATTGGAAACTGCCGACTAGTCTGCAGCTTTGTCCTCAAAGTTTCTTATCTGTGGATGATGATGATGATAATGATGTCATGGACATTTAAATCAAGATACCTTATCGTTCCCCTAACTGTTTCCCATCAACCCGAAACTCAACGATACCAATAAAGTATTGTTATGGCAGAAAACATATATTATTTGATATGAATGACCAGCAGGCTGATCGGATAACTACACTTGGACCGAAATACAACTTTTTGGGCAATTTTATATCACGCTAATCATTTGGCAGCTAGTTCAGACGAAATTAAATCTTAACCTTATGGCAATACCAAATCGGAAGTATATCGTAACTACACCCATATCAGAAACGTTTCGTTTCAAAATAATGCGATCGGCCTGCATTATTTTCATACTTAACCTGTGAGATGCAGGTTAAATATGAGAATTATTAATTTAAGTCCCTAGGAACGATTCGTCCTATGCCCCTGTTTCAAGTTACCGTTCAATCTCTACATTACTATTTGAGAAAGCCTTTGCAGAACAGTGGAACGTTACAGTCTTGTTGATGAACGGAAGTTATGGGCGTCCATACATGTCTATACTTGAGAACGACTATAAATAGGGTAGTCTTTGGTAACTTCTTCATGTTTTCACCGTCTATTTCTCGTTTCCGCAGTAACGCTTCAAAATAGTTTAACCTTTTAACCGCCGCATTTGCCTATATTCAACAAACACTATAGATAAGCTAAACTATGGGCAAGTTCACTATAGGTATAGATGACGTCTTCCGAGATTAAAATATACTTTTTAATTATTTTCGGCAACCCATGTGATTGAGAAGTCAAGAACTATACCAAACATTCTGAGCGCGGTCCCCGTACTGTCTAGACATTTGTGTACTAGAATATGTTGTCTAGGTTAGGTTTTATACGTACGTCTGGGTTAGTACCCATATTTCAGGCTAGATACTTAGTCTGGACATTGATGATGCTGTATATGTATTCAGTGATTATCTATTTAATAAAAATTAATGAATTATTACAATTCCTGATCAATTTTTTTTGTTCATTTATCTTGCACTAGCTTTTGCCCGCGGCTTCGCTCGCATTAAATTCGGGATAACACGGTACTTGCATTTATCACTATACATACGATTTTCCCTCCCTCCAACTTTGAAGGTTTCGGGGTCAATTTCAGAATTTTTTTTAGCAAAAAATATGTTATAGTGAGCTAACCTTAAAAGATAGCATATGCTGTCGCGGACTTTTTGTAAACCATTAAAAGCAGAACAATACTCTCATACATGACTTTTGTGTAACTTAACCGTTTACGCAGCGTACGCAGCGGAAGCTTCAAGTATGAAAAAATACCCCCGATTTTGAAACATTCTTCATTGCTGCTCCGCTTCTATTACTTGTAGCGTGATGATATATAGCCTATAGCCTTCCTCGATAAATAAGCTATCTAACACTGAAAGAATTTTTCAAATCGAACCAGTAGTTCCTGAGATTAGCGCGTTCAAACAAACAAACAAACTCTTCAGCTTTATATATTAGTATATAGAATATAGATTACATTACATTTTTGTAATGATATCGCTAGATATATTTTTGCATGTATACCAAATTACTAAATAATAAAGGTCATTACTAGATTTGAGTATGTACGTACTAAGTAAGTCAACAGGATATTTTTCTACCAAAGTAAAATTGTTTTCTACAATAAAGAAAACCTTTTATTTCAGCTTGCGAGCACAACTTAACCACATATGGAAGCGTGCTATGTGTGCGCCGAGAACTATTTGAATATCAAATCAACAGATTGTTTGAATTATTCATTTTTCTAAAATAATTTCGCTGCACACGTTTTCTGGGATTTAAACCTGAAAATGCAGGTAGATCATTTACATATATCGGCAATTCGATTTGAAACAATGGCTTTACTTTTTCTCGGAAAAAACATTTTTAGCGTGAAAAGCTGTGTCTAAATAAACTTAAAGTAAGCATTTCAGCTTATTATGTAAAAGTTAGGTATAAAGCCGTCTTATATTTGGATTATTGAGAAAATACCGATCCACGTATTTTCCGAACTTTACACATATTACAGTTTCATGTAATTTCTGAAAATCAATAAGGTCATATCCTAAACATTTGTAAGCAAATTTGTGCTTTTTTTTAGACCGAATCATACTACATGGACACCATCCAGATTTCTGATATTTCTTTAGTAAACGACTATACACTAGCTGCTCCGCTATTCTAGAAATTAATAGAAAATGCAAAAGATTTACCTTTCCATAGCCTTTTCGTCAACGTCCTGTCCGTCCCTCTCCGGTGAAGCCTCAAGCATCTCCCAGAAGTTATCCAAGCCGTACACTAAACAAGACCATAAAATTAGTTCCATCGAAAATACTAAATAAAAGACCTTGACATACTGCGACTTACAGAAATCCTCTATAACGAAAGAATTATATGTAAGTCGCAATATGAAAATAAATCTTCCAGAATTACCCTTGAAACCAATTTATAAATTATGTCAATTGAGTCATATTCTTATTATGGCTTTGATTTCCAAAAGAGAGAAATTAATTGACTAACACATACATAAACATAGGAGAATAATTCAAATGGATCATGTTTCATGGTTTGATGAAACTTAAATGTGGACGTATATTATACGATCTCTACATTCAAATGATCGAAACTTTCCCATTTGTCATACAATCATTTTGCAAGTTTTGTTACAGTACAATACAACACTCATAAAACTGCCTTTTAAAATCAGAATAATTTAAATAACAGACTTTTCTAACTCTGAAGATCCGTGTGTAAGTTGACAGCACAGAAGTTTTTTTTTTCGGTTTTATCTAATGTACTTTTCTTTTACTATTCTTTTCTTTTGATTTTATTATAAGATACTTTTCTTTTTTTAACTTTTCTTTTCTTCTATAATTACTAAGGACGTGCGATAACAATGTATGCTGTCACTTAACCTTTCTCGAAACATCCGGTAGAGTGTATAATGATAATATTCTCTTTTAGTCTTCTTTCATACTAATACTCCTGTTAAATTAATAAAATGTGTTTATGCAAACATATTGTTTCGGACAATACTGAAATCGACACGCATAAGTAACTATTGGCTAGAAAATATTGGTTTCAAAAGTAACTATTTATGACTGTTACGGTAACTATCATTTAAAATGACCATCAAAACATGATGTGTTCAGTAAAGCAATGAAGTCAATGTTGTATAATTTATTTTTTGTAGCTTTAATTTGCCAGCGATTCCTAATTTTAATAAAAGTAAAAAAACAGAAGTAAACGAGTAAATAGAGATACAATTAACCCGTAAATGCAGACATTTTTTTTTGAACCAAACTGTCTACATTTATTTCTATCTCGATGGTTGAAAGTTGCCGTAACAGAAATCCAGGCATACACAGCGTTTCAGTACAACAGGGCTCTTATTTATTAAGGTAACGACATTGTACACCAGTCGTTAATGCCATTACGAAGGTCGGCTTTTAACACAAATAATCAAGTTTGCCTTTTTGTTCGTGAAGTACGTAAAAGATTCGTTCGAAGACAGTACATTTGATTCAAACCTGTTATTAGTAGTTAACAGGTGATATGGAAAGACAAAGCTGGAAGATAAGATTAACAATGACTTTTTAATATACAGACAAAGCTACGAGTATTAGTAAACACAACAAGCTTTTAAGACAGTACTGCAGAGTATGACAGCAATTGTCATAAGTATAATTATTATAACATTAACTATAAAAATGAGTTCAGCTCACACCCGCTTTTCCTAATTTTCTGCTAAAAATAAATATATTTCACGTATCGGATTGCCAGGTTTGAATTCAATATTGTCCTAGACAAGGCCAATATAAGATACCTGCCAGGTATTCAAGATACCTACAAATTTCAACATGTACGATGATGATTTTCACGATGACACATATATAACTATAAAAAAGATAAATGATAACTGTAAAAAAGATAAATTATACCTATAAAAAAGATAATTATAAGCTGATAAAAAATCTATGTGGCATCCTCTTGTTTTACATTTTTGTCAGTAACGTACTTTAAAAATGAAACGGGGGAAAATTGGGGAGACCTATGTCTAGCAGTGGACTACGATAGGCTGAATAGATAGATAGATAGTTCTTTAAAAATTGACTTGCCCATCTAACTTTGAAGACTAATAAAATTAATAAAACATTAGTACTCGAGCTGAGAGTAAGCACATCGTTATTTTTAACCAAGATTTGTAATAATTACAACAATGAAATAGTTCTTACGATTCCAGGACCCTGTCATGCCTATTATAAAGGCTGACAAAGCAGTCCCAGACCCTGGTATTGCAAGTATTTATAAAAAACGGTTTCAATTTCTAAGTTCACCAGCGGATAAGTAATTTAATTGGGTATGGCACACATAGCAAAGAGTATGTGTGGGTTAGTTGAAACTACAACAGAAGAATTCGGCAGGATTGGTTCGGGACCTAAACCTTGGGACTCATTAAATACCAGGCCAATAAACTTCCACTATTTTAATTGAATTAATGTCTTAACTTGTATATAACATTGAAGATATATAAACAAATAAGTTGCGAGAGTATAAACTAATCTAGTTAGTTTGTGTACACCTATCTAGAAAAATATAAGTGTACCTACAACTATAAATTCGTAAGACTTACTTATAGAGATGTTGAATTTCGTATTGGATCTTAATATATTATATACAAATAAATGTAAACAAGCGTACATTACATTGATACGAATAATAAATGATGATATTAGGCAGCACCAGAAATCGGTTCACGATATTTTTTCTTATATCAAAGTATTCCTTGCGGATTTCAAAATACAATAAAGCTTCCGAAAATTTCTTGTACATTTAGACTTACCTGTACATAGTAGACATGTTCTCAGTAATAAAAACACATTAACATAATTGTATGAAGCGTCAGCAGAAGTAAAAGCCTTCATATTAACGGGTCGAATCTTCGTCTACCTGACAATATCGCGCAGTAATAAGCTATGTCACCACACAATGGGATGTCGTACGAATCCCTGTCTTGAACACAATGAAAGCTCTGACGCAAGTAACACAGCATACTCGCTTCTTTATAAGCCAGTTTTCATCGCAACTTTACCAGAATAGATATTATTACGTGCAGAGACAGACTAAGGGCGCTAAAGTTGGACAAACGCGTGAACTGTCACTTGCTGATCGCGCTGATTTTGTAGCGAGTTATCGTCACATTTAGATGACAATATTTGGCGGTTTTTTTGTAACACAAAGGACAGGTTCTGCGTCAATAAACCATGATACATTTAATTTGCTTTATAATTTGTCTTTTTATCTTGTTTTACAAGGTAAGTATTATAAAACAAATGGCTTCGATAGCGAATATGTTGTATTATCATTAATTAAGCAATACATATACTATCTTACACAAACAGACACGTAAGTTTGTCCTACCACAAGGTCAAATGTCATTAACATCGAGACTGATATAAAAGCAGAGAGTAATCATAGCCTACGTAGTATTAGTTATCTAACACACAAATCTTTACAATAACACAATATTAAATTTATTTTTAAAGACGTATAAGTCCGTGTACCTTTTTCAAATGTGGAATCAATTTTTAGAAGATGGATTAATTTTCAAATTTAAAGTCAAAGTCAAAATACATTTATTCAAATTAGGCTTACAAAAAGCGTTTAAAATACAACTAAAACATTTAATTGGTATTTTAGTAAAGCACAAAAACGAATTCTCATACTTGAAACAAGCTCTTCAGGTGGTTTGGCCTATTGAGATAGAAGCACCCAAGAAAATTCATCACAACCCTTTTTAAACAGTGATTTTATGTCCAAATATTTCACAAACACTAAAATAGCTTAGCAATTTAAGACCATGATTTTTATCACATAAATATTCGTCAACAATGTAGGTACAGTACCCTTTTTTAGAATGGTGTTTATATCTTGCAAATCAACTTTTCATTTCCCTTTTTTCTTTTTCATTGGTTGATTAAACGTTTTGACGTCTAAATACGTCCCTGAAACTCACCTTTTTCTCACCATAATGGAGCACCAAACGTCTTTCGAAGCAAAAATAATTGTTTTAGATGCAACCTTACGTATAAGGCCATATTATGAGAAAGACAATCTTTGCTTTTAAGGGAAAGATGATAAACCGTCTTACGAGAATGTACGCAATAAAAATGTTTGTGAGGAAATGTTTTTAGAATACTGTTGAGTGAATGTATATGGTATTGTGACTGTAAGTGGGTGTATTATGTTTTTGCCGAAAAAATCCACATTAAATATTTGTTCCCTACTCTACATAAAATGAAGCACACTTTGAATACGCTTACTATTGATTGTATTGTTAATTAGTTATGTTACTCTCGTTTTTACCACCTCTATATTAAACTGGCCCCAATTAACAATATACATAATAATCATTTTGACAATTTTAAAATATGTTGAGGTCGGTTAACTTATAGAAACTTTACATTTGTTAATTAATTCGTAAAAATATATGTACCTATTACCGTAAAGCCGCCATTTAGACTTTTTGAATTAGGTTTAATATCAATAAACTTTTAAGATCACTTTTATAAGCGACGTGATTTGTTCACTTTAAGAAATTGCTAAATTTACTGACAAAACTTAAGTGGATATTCTTTTTTCTGTTACCTTATTGTTCCTTAATATTGTTGTAGAAATTTTAAGAACAATTAATACTTTTTGTTATCACTAGAGCGTCGGTGGCTTAATGATGCGAACTGTTGCCCTCCTACCGGGAAGGCTGAGGTTCAAACCCCGCCACGTACCAATGTGTTTTCGAATTTTCGAATTATATGTACGATATCCGACGCTCTTAATGAAAGGAGAACATCGTGAGGAAACCGGCGCACGTTTACGAAGAGATT
Organism: Leucinodes orbonalis; assembly: GCA_019425675.1. Lineage (NCBI taxonomy): Eukaryota > Metazoa > Arthropoda > Insecta > Lepidoptera > Crambidae > Leucinodes > Leucinodes orbonalis. Next base: position 39,212 of record PQWD01004938.1, on the reverse strand, counting down.
CAACGGTTGTGCGAGAGGTCGACCAATCCGCACTGGGCCCGCATAGACGACTAAGGCCTAAACACCCTATACGGGTAGGCTCGTGCCCCTTGGTAGGGACGTCTTATGAGCTGATGATGAGTTATCATCACTATATAACAATATATAACTGTATAAAAAGTAAAACAGAAGCTCTTTACAAAAGCACCTATGAATACTTTGGAAGCGTGTGTCAGTATAACATATTAAGCTCTAGAAAAATTAACGAAATAAACAATAAACGTATACCCTAACGAATTAGATAACTCGTGGGCACGTCCCAAATGGATGTACAAAAAGCGATGACGGCTCTAAGCCGCTTTCCCACAAATTGATCTCGAAACAACACCCGGCCAATGACTCAGTATTTATTGGCTGGCAATAATAACGGTTAATCCGTTTACCTTCGGTATCATCGCGTTTCCCATAGCCCCGGGCGATTAATACCTTGGAGCCCGGCCGGAACGTACCTCTTGTCACTCTCATTATGTATTCTGTACGAATGGTAATTAATTAAGATGCTTTGCGTACGGCGTGATGAGGCAATGATACTTTGTAATACAAGCCAATGTGTTGGTTAGGCTGAGGTTGAGATGTGATGCTAAGAGAATTAAGAGTAGGTTATTTAACCTAACATTACTGTTTTATTTCAAGCGAATTAGAACTCAATATAATATTAATAGGCCGTTTATACGCATTATTATTGGTTAATAATAATGAAGCTTATTTAGATGAATCTTCATTTGAATTAGCTTATTAGATTTATAAAGGAAAACTTCCTTTAACTTTAACAATAAAATATTTTTCATCATAATTATTGTCACCAATAGTTAATATTTTATTAGTTGTTATTTTATATTAACAATAGATTTTATTTGGAAATGTTACTCATTTGGAACCATCTATTATTGTCATACCTATAGTTTATTTGATTTGCGTTTTTATATGATAAATATTTTATTATACAAGAATGACAAAAAAGAATTCGAATTAATAAAAAAATATCTATTCATCATATAAAAAAAATGGTATAATCTGTTTGAAATAATCAATTTTATGACTTCACTACTCACTCTCGTCACTTCTTCTCAAACCTCAGTTTAAAAAGCGTTTCACAGCTTCTATAAATAAAGCTTGATATGGCGTGACTTTTTTCAAAAATAATTTTACCTTCGTCGTCATCGTTACCGTTCCTTTTGCCGAAACCTGACGCCACCATCAAGGAGCTTTTTGGGCTAAACCTTCTTCGAGCAGGGGCCTCGTAATCAAACTCTGTTGGGTGTAAATTGGTTGTGTTACAGTGTATAGTGTTGTGACTGACAGTTCGAAAAAACTACGTTTAACTGCCAATGATTCTTGGCGGGAAAGTGAAGTGTCATGGTGTCAGTTTTTTTTACTACAATTTATTTTTATTTGAATTTTAATGCGTAGGAATTGTGGATTGTAAACTATTTAGTGTTCGTGAACCTACTGTGATACAAATATTACAAAACATTTAAACAGTCAAGCTCTCTCAAGTGGTATTTAAGATTTCAGTACACAAAATCTTGACTGTAGGTGATTGGGATGAAAAGAATTCCCTCTATGATTATACCAGTCATCATTAACACAGATTGAAATAATGTCATCAAAGAAATTTGTAGTAAACTAAAATACTACTGAATTATACAATAATAACTTAAACAACATAAATAAAAACTAGAATAATTTCACATTAATATTTTAATTTCCCGCGTCCCACATCTAAGATACAGGACCAAATAAAAACTCACTCTAAATTCAAAATATAAGATACGGAATGATTAGGCATAGGTAATATCATAGACAATAGTATCCATTAGGCATAAAAGAAGCGTCCAGTTCATCTGGTATTTTAAAAAACACTTATATAAAACGAATAGTATGTCTTTCTATTCTTCTATGAAAAGTTAAAATAACTTTATATAGGACGATCACTTACAGATAAGCGTACACAGATAACGAATTACCTTTCTTTAACTTACTCACAAACGTGGTCCGAAATTTCATATAAATCAATCAATCTATCAAAGCATTAATTTCAAATACAAAACTTATGACATTACAATTATTAAAACATAAAAAAAAAACAAAATATTGCTAAATACGCAATAGTGATACGTATAGTTTTAGCAATAACTTTAAATGATTAGTGGCAAACAAAGTTACTTTTATCTAAATGTCTAATTTATTAGAGTAAAACAACATGTGAAATTCAATACATTTTCAAAATTTTAAGCGATTCATTATAATTGAATATTCAAATTTTAATTAACAGCACAACTAAAATGCACTTCTTTGTGCCTAGTAACAGTTTTACGAAATCACAAATGTTATTTGAATTACACACAAACAGAAAATTAAAGCTTTTGCACTGACGATAGTATTTCGAAGCATTGGCGGAAATTAAATTCCAGATGTTTCCATACAAATCTAATGCTTAATGAACCAGAATTTCGACGTCAATCATTTTGTACTATATTAATGAGATGAATGTAATTAATGATTGTATGCTCGAAAATCATACAAAATAATTCGTTCTTGTAATGCTGTTGTTAAATTGTTGTTTGTATCAAATGAACTCCAAACAAATATTTTTACGAAAACAATTATTAAGCAGTTGTTTCTTAGTATTAAGATTCTATATTACACAAACGATATCCAGTTTTGATTAACAATGGTTAAATAAACTAACCAGTATTTTTTTATGTCTTCATTTGGAAATTTAAGGCAATTTCCTGTGCCAACATACTATAAAATTTGTGTCACATGTATTAGTTTTAGATATATTAACAACATTAATAAAATGACTGCTACATTTTTAATAGATATTACATAAGCATTGAATGCAATTTCCCTCGTATTCACTTTAAAGTTTCCCCAGGGAATGCTAATGTTCGAGTTTATTAAAGCAAGGTACAATGTCAACACTAGCCTCCAGCAGCAAGTTTAATATCAGTTCGCAACGCAATGGTTGGTATCTGTTATATATTTGTGTAGCAACGTCAAACAGTGTCAACTGCACGTGTGTTACTGCGTATGACAATGTCAACGTATTTCTGGTATCTGGCATACATTAGTGTCTAAACACTGGCAGTCTGTAATTAAAAAAATAACATCTACACTATGAATTATTTATTTAGAAATTGGAATTTGTCATACGGAACCTCACGTAGAATGGTTTAAGTTTGGTACATCCCTTTCTTACATAAGTCTAAGATCGTTGCATAATTATACTGCCCAAATAATAAAAACATCACAAGGTTTAGTATATAAAATCTATAACCGACATCAGGACTTTTATAACTAATCTTTTAGGGAAAATAATAATAGGTGTCCTTGTGATCAAAACATTGAAATGAGCAATAATGAAGTTAACGTATGTATGTATAATAAATTATGTAGGTATAGTTAAAAATCCACTCTTAAAAATTATTAGTTTTTTTTCTGACAAAAATTAAGCTATTTAAATATGGAAGAATGAAGACAGCAAACGATACATCAAAAGCATCAATGACCAGTCCTTAGGGTCAGCCATATTGAAGTCCACTCCAGCAAAAGTTGACACCACTCCGTCACATTCTTGCAACAGTTCTATTGCAAGTTGATAACCAGGTTGTACTTGGTATCATAAGCTGGTTTACTGCTGACAAAGTCGAACACAGATTTTAACATTTAAAAAAAGGAACGTTTTGTTTTATTTTGAATTTTTTTTATTGGCTGTACTGAGTTGTGTCATTTTTATAGCAAAATTACTGTGTTAGACTTCGTCCTGCTGTTCAAAAACCGACTTCTTCATTTTTACTCAAAATAATTGATACCTTCACCGTCTTGGCTTGTTCTCTTTCCGAAATCTCTGGCTATGCCAACGCTGGAACTTTTAAATGTCGGCGTACCCCGTTGAGAACGATCCGATGATTGTTCTATGTCCCCTTTAGATTTTAAGGCAATCAAATTATTGGCAGCTTAAATAAACTAATATTTTTATTCATATTATGCACTATTTTATATCAAATATTTATTTATTACGAATTCAAAAAGGTAATTTTACTGAATAGCCAATCAAGCATTGTAAAATGAAACCTAATTTTAAAACCCAAACATGATTAGCTTCTTTGTACCATAATGAGTTCCTGTGGCCAAAAAATTACAAAAAAAAGTTGATGGATTTGCAAAACATTTTACAAACCGCTATTATAAATGCAATTATCATAAAAGGGACAACTTCAAACATTCAACAAATTAGGAACAAAGTTCCTAAACTCTGTTTAGGTTGTTTTTAATTTAAAATGGCCGAATCGTATGGGGGTTGGAAAAATTCATGCCAAATTATACGCGCCATTTGCCTCTCAAATATGTCCACTCAGAAGAACGGGGAGATCGATGTTCTTTTAAATACTTCGCTGCATATCTGGATGCGTCATTCCTCAACTCTTTCCATGAGGTCGTATTTCTAAGAATTTTTAACATATTTTACGTCTTGTTAGAAACTTCTTTTTAAAGGATATAAAAAAACTGATAAATTAGCTAAATAACGAACAAAATCTTATCGTTAATGTCACATTAACAAATCATATATATTATGTGCATAAATATCATAACCATGGGCGTTATCAAAAATAATAAACTCATCAATTTAATCTCTAATAATAATTTCATTTTATAGAAATAACCATATCTATTTTACAAAATGATGTTCGTTTACAATTTTGAAAATTGAATTATTGGAATTTAAATATAATGTAACATTTAATAACCTACGTATTTATTTTGTTTTTTTTTACTAACAAGCAAAGGAACACTTACTTTCAGCCCTCGTGGCGGGTCGGTCGCGCTTTCCAAATCCCCTGGCTGTCATCATTTCGACATTCTTGAAACCGCGCGTAGGGCGTTGTTGTTTCGCGCGCGCAATCCGCACGTCCGGAGCGCCCTCTACCAAGCAGAGGCACACCGCCGCCACGAGCACAGCCAGTTGCATTGATATATTCATGTCTGTAACAAGAAAAAGGACACGTTAAGCACATACTTCTATCTTTTTTTTTACTTTTTTTAATATATGGTAGACTCAATTCTGAGTTTTCTAGGTAGGTACCACCGCAGTGCCACATATCGACCAGTGAAATAAGAGTGCTATGCACTTTAGTGATTTGGGAGGAGGGCACTGTAGCTAGTGAAATTACCGGGCATAAGAGGCCCAACATCTGTTGTCTTTGGTGACGGGCGCGGTGCGGCATTGATAGAGATTAATAACTGTATATTAGTTATTGGTCTCTTCCAATGCCGCTCTGACATGGTCAGGCGTATCACTTACCATCAAGTGAGCGTCCCAACCGTCCTGTTCAATTCGTATCATAAAAACAAAATGTAATTCACACGGCACATCAGATGGTACATGACTCCGTCGTCCATCTACACTTGCAATTCCAAAGGCTTAAAAAAAGCAACGCATTTTAAGGCTTAAAATGCGTTGCTGGCCTTTAAAATGAGAATGCGTTATTTTTTATAGGCCGCCAGGTCGTATCGCTCATGATACCTTTTTTAATACACCCCTATTTATAAAAGGTATCGGTGGGGATCATCTAATTTTCTTATCATGTAATATAAAAGCTCGTCTAAAAGTGAATTTAATATCATGTTAAAATGAGACCCACATAATAACTATAGTTACGCGAAAATTACTTTCACAACGCTAATGGCGTTACAAGGTCCAATTTTAAATATGTCCCCAACTTTTTGCTCGAGTGCATTATGCTGGTGCGATGTTTATGGGCACTCAGAGAATGCAGGTCTTGTTGCTAACAAGCACGTGTTAGTTACGACTGTTGCGTTTTACGGCGTGTTTTATGATAGATTGTGATAGTCGCATGAAGGGGCTTCGGACCCATCTGAAGTTATGAAACTGATATTGAAAAAGGAACTGTAAAACACACTGACATAAGGCAGTCAATGGCTTGTTTGTCTTTATGTCACTATTTCACTCGCCATAAATAAAAAGCCGCTAACAACTTTAACAGCGCGTAATATACCTCATAGAATCAGGGCCTACTCAACGATTGTGTAGCGTTTTGGCCACACGCTAAGGAAACAGCAGTACCTTATAGGTGAGATGTAATGAGAGAGCGCTGCTATCCGCTATCTAAATGTTTTGACCCTAAGCCTCCTTTTAGGGCACCCGCGGGTAAAGTAGGGGTGGGGACTATTGTATTCAACTCTACCGTCACACAGCTGAACAATAGAACGTTAAAACAAACAGAGACAAAATTATATTATAGTATTATATAAATAAGACATGACAGCTATGTAAAAACCGATAGTATTATATAAATAAAGAGCATTGGTGGTTTAATGGTGTGGACTGTCATCCTCCTACCGGAAGGGCTGAGGTTCATATCCCGCCAGGTACCATTTGTTTTCAAACTTTCGAAAAATATGTGTACGTTATCCGACGCTCTTATGGCGAAAAGATTTATAGGTTGTGCGTAAAGTCCTCCAACCCGCACTGGGCCCGCGTGGATGACTAAGCCTAATCAACTATACGGGTAGGCTCGTGCCTCTTGGTGGGGACGTTTAATGAGCTGATGATGATACTGATGATTATATAAATTAGACATGATATGAGAACTATGTAAAATCAATTTTTTGAAAAGAGTTACTACACGAGTTCCTTCCGGAGTCTTCTCGGTTTATAACACCCCTCCGAAACGCTGGTAGATTCATTAAAAATAACTTCTTTTTTGACAATTAAATAGTCTCTTCTAATGATTTATTTTACGAGCATAAAAGCATATTTGAGTTTGAGTTCGAATTAAATAATTTACTATTTTAGTAATAACTTAAAACTTAGTTGATAAGTACATAAACGTTTTAGGTCATTGTATTATTATAAAACTTTTATGTCTCCTCAAAACTTGCTAATGAAAAAGAATGGCACTTCCTAACTGTAATTTTCCTTTGTTTTATACATTACGCTAAAAATAAGTTCAAGTCTCAAATAGTTGGCAGGAAGTTATCAATAATAGTCGAAAAAGTCATATTATATATAATGGGATAATACTTTAGTGTTTTATTATCAAGGGACCAATTGTCCCAAATTGACCAAAAATGTGGGAAAACCTAACCTACCTATTATTGAAGGAAAAAACAAATAAAAATATTTCACAAATTGAATTTGTATCTAAACAAATGTACTTAACTTAAATTAACTTAAAGACTCAAACAATTTTATGGTACTCTTGTGCCAAAATGTTTATAGTTGTATTCACAATTATTGTTTTGTCAAGTCGTAAATGAAATTTTAAATACTAACAATGCTTTTCAAAACATATTAAGAAAATCATTGAAACCTCTTAGTGTATCAAATGCACTTTATTCCAATTTTGGAGCATTAATTATAAGTTAGAAGCAACAGTTGATAATTACTATCTGGTGTGCTTGTTACTTGATTGTTTATTTTTTTAATAAAATAGTACTAGGCAATTTATTAAACTCAAAATCGACTAAAATTCAGCGTTTTGGTTCTAATAGATCGCTGACCTGTACGTAATTTATTGCAAATCAATTAAAAGTTTACGGATAAATTCCCATAAACTTACAATACCACGCTGGATTTTCATAACCTTGAAACTTTTTAGGGACCACACTTACCTGAGGTAATAAATGTTTTTAACGTTATGAACTTGGTAGTGTTCAGTAGATATACAGAGGTAGGAAGAATAAATCGATGACATTACAAAAATACAAAACATTTTTTTTATATTCACAGAGTTCGGGACAATCAATTAGCAAGTAACACGCCTTACCATGACAAAGAAATAATCTCCATCAATACCGCCCTACGCCCGTCACTCGAGACGACGGTTCTTAAGGTCTCCTACCCGATAATTTCACTAGCTACAATGCCCTCGTCACAAAACAAAAAGTACTTAGCACTAGTATTTCAAGGACGATAACTGTCACTGCGGTAGTACATACATAGCAAACTCAGTATCGAATCTTCCATCTAGTAAAATCATATCAATATGTTATAGAACGGTAAATACGATGTCTTAGAAGAAAATAAAAAAAATCATTATGTTCGGTTCTAAATATCAACTACAAAACAAGGAAATAAAATAAAAAAATATTTGAATATTACGCAAGAATCAATATAAACTGCAAGGTATATTACGAAGCCTTAGACTGCATCTAATCTAGTGCATTATCCGGAAATCGCATTACATTGTTGATGCAAATAGATTTTATTTATACACTGGTAAAGTTCGTTATAGAAATGATATTGCATGTTTGTACCATTTCAATAGAATTATATAATTGAAGGACTATAATTAAAAATTAGAGCGTCGGTAGCGCAATGGTGTGGACTGTCGCCATCCTGCCGGGAGGGCTGAGGTTCAAATCCCGACACGTACCAATGTGTTTTAGAATTTTCGAAAATATTTGTACGTTATCCGACGCTCTTACGGTGAAGGAAAACATCGTCAGGAAACCTTCATGCACGCCTGCGAAGATATTCGAAGTTTGTGTGTGAAGTCGTCCAATCCGCACTGGGCCTGCGTGGACGACTAAGGCCTTATCACCCTTTGCGGGTAGGCTCGTGCCCCTCAGTGGGGACGTTTAATGAGCTGTTGATGAATTAAAATTTTCATTACCTCTCTATTAAAAAGTGATTCGTTATAAAGAATGTATGAACGGAATTTTATTTCAAAAAGTATATTGATATTTTATTTAGTTATTCATTTATCCAAGCTAGTCTCTGTAACGGCTAGATAGATTTTGATGATACTTGCAATGACAGATAGATTAATTAATTTTTATTTCCATGAAGAAAGAATGAAGTTACGGACACAGCTTGTCAAATATATAACGAGGTGTACATTAACCCAAGCAAACAACTGACATAAGTTTTGTATTTCTTGATAAGCAACGTATGCAATTCAGGGAATCAACATAATGCATAAACCAGCGCGAATATGCTTAATCAAAATGCAACAAACAACATTGTATCTCTGCAAAAGGAAAATCATAATGACAAAAGAAAACAGAACCATCAAAGTGAATTCTAAATTAACCAGTTTGTTTTAGACAAAGGCATATGTTTCTATCTACTAGTTAATGAAAGCTTTTAACTCTGACTGCTACAACATCAGAGATTTATATATTATTATTTATGTATTACGAATGGAGTTAATGTTAATTACGCTATGTGCGGCGTAACTAGATAGTTAGTCCCAGATGGGTTAACTTACGTGACGGATTAACCCCACTTAGCCCACCATTAGGTTAAAGAAAGATTCCCTATTCCAAGACGTTGCAATCTGATTAACTATTGTAGTGGCAATGGTGTTATTGTAATGGTGTATAGGTACATACTTCTAAATAGAAAGAAAGAAGAAAACCATTTATAGACCTTTGACATTAATTATTCAAAATACAGTTATGGGAAAAAAAATACTTATTTAAACTTCAAATATTACAAAATAAAAAGAAAATTTTTAAAAAAGGTCCAATGGTTCCGTCTCAGCATAAGCCATTGCGATGCTTTGCAATGGCGTTGCAACAGCGCCGATATTCTGACGAAACCCATTGTAAAAATGACGTCAGAAAAAAAACAATAAAATAGAAATGTATATCCTATAATTATAATCATCGTAGCTTGGAGAACCAATAAATACTACAGGCTGCAGAGCTCTAAAATTGCACTTGTTACCGTCAAATAATCACGCAATGGTTTTCTCTTCCTAAAGTCGCTTGCATTTTCACTTTTTCAACTCTTGAGACACAAGAATTAACTCAGAACAATTTTCTGAATTGCTAGCAGAAGTTAAAAAGCATTACAGTATACAGTCTTAACTGTAACGCTTACTGTGATTTTCTCGTCTCGTGAAACTACTTATCACGCCTCAATAATCCTTTTGTTATTATATCCTGTATGAGTAAAATAAATTCTGAATACTCGAAAAACATGTTCGCCAAACATTTAAGATTCAATTAGGCGTGCGAGCCATTTAAATAGCGTTTGAATTGACGATATAATTAAAATATTTTCAATAATAAATTAAATAATAAAAAAATATGATTATCTAGAAATAAAAATATGTTTAATGTCGGTCCCTTTTCCCTTATATAAGCATACTTCGTAGGTGACCTGATACTACATATTATTATCTTTATTCATCGTCATTACCTGATGGTCCTTACCTGGTGGTTGCGATGATTCGCAACTTTATATTTCCACTGCCGACCGAAAGCCTCGCAAACCGATCCCTAGTAGATGACATCCATTGGCTACTCGTCACTTTTACTAGATCATCGGTCCATTCAGTTTGATCTTTGGTAAATTATAGTATTAACTCTAATAGAGGGGCAAAAGACACCTTAAAATGAAATGCAAACTGGTAACCTTCCTACCTTCTAATTGGAGAGGTTGTTGAGTTCAGTGCTTCTAGTTTGCAATCTTTCCAGAGTGGTTTTTGGACGAATTTAGACTGTTGACGTATCTTGTTATGTTAAGTATGTTTGAATCCGTATAAACTCTAGTTTTCTATTAAATTTACTAGTAAACTCCTGCTTATACAAATTATCACATCAAAGCATTACATCTGCATAGGCAAATCATAAAATAAATAGGTAAAATGCCAATATCATTTATGTTGTTTACGACAACATACGATTTATAAAGAGACATGTTCATCATACACATTTTGCATATTCTCAACGATTACAATAATAGATGTGCCAATTAAGTTCGGTAAAAGATCACCGGTTTAGTCTTAAAGTAAGTTATTACCGAGCCACGGGACGCATTTCACTATAAGTACTATTTAGAATTCGCATTGGAATTTCAAACTCGTTGCTAAATGGAATTCTCGCAAAGGATATTTTCCTGTACTAAAACCCTTTTCGTTCACTACTCCGTATAGTGTTCCGTTGAAACTTTTTCGCTCTGTGAAAAAGTCATGATTGTTATAAATTTAGCCTTGTAATGCAACGCCGTGTCTGGATAAAAGAATATTAAAGCCAAAAGGATTTTTTGGAAAGGGATATTGAAGTACCTGCGCTATTAATATATTATATATAGCAGTATGAAACTATAATTACCTTCATAGAGACGCGGTAACGAGTGGTATTTAGAACCCTGCTTATACGGTGCAGATTTGAATCCCACGGAGATAAAAATAAGTTATTTAATTCAGAAATGCGTTATTAAATAGATAACTCATGGCGACCCATTTACAGTTGGTAAGGATATTTCAGGTTGAATCTAATGATTGTTAGAAGACAAATATGATTACGTGATTCGAAGGGGACGTTATGCAGTCAGTCCGGGTATAAGAGACCTAACATCTGTTGTATCGGGTGACGGGCGCAGTGCGGCTTTGATGGAGGATAATAACTGTCTATCAGTTGTTGGTCTCCTTTAATGCCGCTCTGTCATGGGTCTGGCGTATCACTTACCATCAGGTGAGCGTCCAGACCGTCCTGTATACTTATACTAAAAAAAAGTCCCGGGTATAATCATAAGATGGTAGTCATTAACACCCACCGATCTGCATTGGGCCCACGGAGATTTATACATATGAAAAAAAAATCTACCAACACTAATTAATGTCCTTTGTACCTCAAAATGTCACTAGCTATAATAACTACTTTCCAAAGCACAGAAATGAATAACACTACTATTTTACGGAACGATGATCTACGACTCAGTATAGAGCCTGTAACCAAATATTGTATTTCGCTGCGTGCTTTTCCAATTAGAAAAAATGATATCCAATTACTTTAACTGATGACAGAAAATATTGATTTGATAGACGTTACTGTCCGACTCGTTTCGAGCTTTTATATTAATAATATTTTGATTAATGATGAATCAAAAATATTAGGAAAATGTACAGCTTGCTTCCTAATATATTTATTTCTTTCATGGTTTATATTGATAAATAAATCAAAGGGAAAAATTCTTCGGTCTTATTTAGTGATGGGCTCTAATAAATTAGTCATTTATACAAATGTTTTAGGAAATCGCTCTTACAAGTATTTTTGGTTGGCTATTTTGAGTGTTATATTATTATTAAAGTTTTGATGTATTGGCTTTTGTAATTCCTGTAGCAAATCGAATAAAGAACACCGTAATATGTTTTCGGTCTGACGGATGAGAGGTCCAGGAAAAAGAATAGCAATCTCAAAAATTATTACCTAATGACATTAGTTACTTTAGACTAATGTCATTAGGTAATAATTAGTCATTAGAGCGTCGGTGGCTCAGTGGTGTGGACTGTCGCCTTCCTACCGGGAGGCTGTGGTTCAAACCGACACGTACCAATGTATTTTCGAATTTCGAAATATATGTACGTTATCCGACGCTCATACGGTGAAGGAAAACATCGTGAGGAAACCTTCATGCATGCCTGCGAAGAGATTCGAAGGTGTGTGTCGTCCAATCCGCACTGGCCCGCGTGGACGACTAAGGCCTAATCACCCTATACGGGTAGGCTCGTGCCTCTTGGTGGGGACGTTTAATGAGCTGATGATGATTAGTTACTTGTGTATTTAAGAATTTTTTACTTACCTCAGGCAATTAGAATTGGTAGATTTAATCTAGGAGGCTGTATATTAAGGATCACACGTTTGTATTGTTCTTAGTGTGTCTCAAAAGAAAGGTGATATTGTGCTTCGGCGTCGGTCCCGATTTCTATCCTTAGTACAGCATTCAATTTAAGCCACAATATAGGTATCCAAAATCTCTGTAACAGTATTTTGGCTTCTCCATTATCTGATGATGCCAGAATACTGGTGCAGATGTACTCCAATATTTTTTGTTAAATATTTTTAATGTTAAGATTGCACCTTTTGTTAACCTTATGGGAGTAACATCGTCGTTGTATGATAAAACTCCTTTTAATAAATAAAGATTAAAAGAAAATACCCAAAAATATGCAGTGCGGCAAGGGCCTGCAGTGACTGATGATAGTTTCAATATTATTATATCCAAGTGGCAACCTTTAATGTTGCATACACTAATGTTGAAAAGCGGTAAATTCGTATTTGTTTATGATAGGAATGCAATTGAAAATAAAAATAGAAGGTCTTAAAAATCTCAATACAAACATCAAATTCTTATTACCTGAGTTTCCGATTCACGTAAACGAATCCTTACCTTTACTTTATGCTCTTATGAAAACTTAAGTTAAATCAACCTGTGAATGCAATACAAATTCCAAGCTGAAGCTTGGTCCCTTGAAACCTTAATAAAAATGTATGTTCAGGAATTTTCATTGCGTTAAACAAAAATAAGAGATCAAAGGCAAAGGTGCATTTTCCTGTACTCTTTTCATTTTTCCGCTAATTCAGTTTTATTGAAAAGTGTACGTTATATAGTTGTAAAGTGTGCGTCGGTGGCTCATTGTTGTGGACTGTTGCCTTCCGATCTGGAGGGTGCGGGTTCAAATCCCGCCACGTACCAATGTTTTTTAGAATTTCGAAATTATGTGAACGTCTATCCGACGCACTTACGGTGAAGGAAACCTGCGCACGTTTTTGAAGAGGTGGAAGAGGCACTGGGCCCGCGTGGACGACTAAGACCTGTACACCCTATACAGGTTTGTGCCCCTCGTTGGGGACATCAAAAGTAGATGATGATGATGATGTATTTTATTCATGTTAAGTTATAGTTACCTTCTCACACCTACACAAGAAATATAATTTATACCTAGCAAATAATATACAAAAAGTAATTTGAACACCTAAAACTAGCCATCCAGTGGATATTTATGATATGTGATGTCATTTGATGTGACACGAACCGTGACGGCAATGCATTAATTGGCCGAAGGGGACTCCAATAGTTCAAAGGTAATCAACGGATACTCGGTCAGTCTCGGTGCAAATACTCAAAGAGGACAGATTAGCTGGCCAAGTTTAATTAACTCACTATTAACAGGATCTGTGTGAGGCAATACTTAAAATTAATTCTGGTGAATTAAGCCGATAATAATACTATTAATTTTACTACTCGAATCAGATAAGGAAAGGTTTTAGATTTTTTGTTTTCACGTTTTATAATCTACCATGTTTTTTCAAAATGTGTTTATTTATTTACTCAAACATTACAGATAGGACCAACACACCGACAAGTAAAACAAAATGCTCGTCATCTCAAAGATAAAAATAAGTACATTATATAGACATACATTTTTACTTTTTAAAAGTTTTTATAAATGAATGTCAAACAGACCGTGAACTAAGGTTTGTTATACTGAATTAAAAACAGTCATAAACTTAGTATCTAATAATACAATGCTTTGGAATTAAATGGTAATCACACACATTTAGTTTAAATTTAGTGAAAAATTCTTTATATAAAGTCTGCGTTCACTGGTTGACTGTTATAAAATTAGTCATTACGCAAATTTTATTATCTGTTTACATTAATTTTCCTTCCTCTTATCAGTCAACATCAAAGTAATTTGGAAAAATTGTCAGCGCCCCTTATAATTACGAGTATACCTGCCCACTCAATTTGTTCTTCTTAAAATATATAAAATATATTATTTGAAACTAATCTAAAAGATAACAGTGGAAGATGAAATCACAAAGCAAATCAGTTTAAAAACATATTTCAAAGAAATTAGGACATTATTAACAGCGACTGATGAACTTCTTCTTCTTAGCGTGTCGAAGGCAAACACACATTCAAATTTTAGCGGCCCAGAAAGCAGCCACAGCGACAGCATTATCTGACGCTGTCATTAGGTCCTCCCGCGTGCAGCTGGAAGGGCTAGCTGGGCACGATGTCAGAGGCCATCGTTTGGCCGAACCACAAAGGCAATCAATGTCCTGACCACCCAAAAAACCCCATCTAACCAAATTTTCCCTGCTGCAGCAATGATGGCAAACACTGATGAACTAATTATTGTGGAACACATTATTATTATTATGCTTTTTGCTACTACCCGCACGCTAATCGGTCCTAGCAACAATCTTAGAATGGTAGTCGTTAACTCTCATCAATCCGTAATGAGCCGCGTGGTGAGTAACGTTACGACCTAAGTTCTTTTTATCTATGCTGTGCGAGAAGGCCTGTGATCTGTAATGGGCGGTTATAGGCTGATGATAGTGACCTATTTTTTTTTTGTGAGGAAAAATTTTAAGCATATTTATTCAAAATTTACTCAACATTTTCTTTAATTTTATTTCAACATATACTACTACAGCTTACTCATGTTCATAGA
>PQWD01004938.1:0-22786 GCA_019425675.1 Leucinodes orbonalis | reverse complement strand
AAAGTATTTTTTGGTGTTGCCAGTTTAAGCAGAAAAAATACTGTTTCGGAGAAAGAGAATTGACTAACTTGGGATGATGCTAATTCACTTTGCTTCGGAAGGCATGTGAAGCCGTTGGACCCTGCTATCTTAGGATAGTAGTAATTAAATAATCCGCGTTGAATCCGCGAAGTTACCAGAATTTCCGTTAAGCCATTACCTGTAGTGTATGTAATGCTAACAAATTCATTTGGACCTTGTCTGATATATACATTATTATTATTATATACCGTAGCATGCAATGGGTTGCAAGCTGAAGACATAAGAAGATATACGAGTATCCAATATGATTCTTTAAACATACCTACTGCCGTCTCAAAAAACCTTGGCAAATCCATTATTTAACAATTCACGCAATAAATATTATAATTGTGAAATTTAATTAATAAAAGCAGCACTTTATTATTCACAAACTCATTGTCTCGTGTTACCGCGATTACCATCGCATTTGTCATAACAATTTCAAAGGTCCAAATTAAAGCACAATATTTTTCCAAAATAGCCCTAATCTTTTCTGAATCGTTATCAACGTCTTAGAAATCATGCAGCGTTGTTAATCTCCAAAGGTTTCACAGTTAAATAACTTTATTTTAACTGTGAAATAAAGTTTTTTTTTCCTCTATGAACTAGCGTAGTGATCAAATAAATGTATAAAAGACTATAATATACTAACATGAAGTAGGAATTTTAAAATTGTACATAGCCATACAACTACACTTCTTTAGTAGCATTGTGCGAAAATATTTGTGGCAAAAAAACCTTAAAAGTTCGCAAGAAATCTAGAAATCTTTAAGATCTAGGCAATACCTTTACTAAGCAGTGACCCTGAAAGCTTTCAACATAAAAGCTCAACCTTTTATTCCTTGACGTATTGGTTATGGATCGGTCAGTTTTAATTTGTATTATAGAATTTTTCATTAATTACTTGCGATACTTTTTTGAGATAATTCATAAAAATTATGTTTC
This sequence comes from Leucinodes orbonalis, assembly GCA_019425675.1. NCBI lineage: Eukaryota > Metazoa > Arthropoda > Insecta > Lepidoptera > Crambidae > Leucinodes > Leucinodes orbonalis. The sequence continues at coordinate 21,781 of PQWD01004938.1, read as the reverse complement.
AGCTAGTATCGGAATTCTTGATGTTGATATTGCTAGCATTGTTCACTATCGCGGTCTTGATTGATGTACTTAACAGGTCGAGGCGGTATTTCATACTGGACCATAGTTTGCAACTTTACAGGTCGCAAGTTCGGCCGCACATAAAATATTGCTCTTACCTAAATCCTTATTAAAATGTTGAAGCACTAGACTCCCACTTTCCTTCTTCTTTTAAATCGGTTGAAAAGAAGCTAAAATTATATAAGTGTTATAATATGTTCTCGATAGGACAATAAATGATGATAATGTTCCAAATGCAACTGCTAGGGATCGGTCCGTGTGGAAATCATTAGGGGTGGTCTTCGTTCAGTAGTGGACATTTTAGGCTGTAATGATGATGATGATATCAATAAGGAGATACGGTAAGGTACGATGGCATAGCGGCAAGTGCGTTCAATGGACATTAGTGCAGCTTTTCTACCACATGTCTCAAGTTACAAGCTCAAAGCATTCTAAGCAAGAAACGCTACATCCGAATTAATACTGCCATTTCTAATTTGCAGTGCAAAACTACTATTTCGGAGCCAACGCAATTTACATTTCACTTAAACACTATCCAAAATAAAAAACGTGTAAGAAGGAATTATACCATAAGGAACTGAGTTGACTATACTAATGGTATTTTAATTTAAAGCTAACAATGCTGTAAAGATGAAAGTATCTGACTAAAACGTTATTTCACTGTTTTTTTTATAGAGCAGTTAGTAAGGCATTGTTGTTGAAATTACACTATGACTATGTGTAATTTCATCTTAAAGTATCATTTTTTTATTCATACAATTAGGTGATACAGCATTATAAAACCTATAAAAATATTCGTATGTGCAATAAAAAGTGAACTTTATTGCTAAAATTAGCAAACCCTTTCACCACAATGATGTTTTTGCCATTGATACACTAAGAAGAATTACTAAAATTAAAATCAACTCGCTTAATTTGCAAAGAATTTGCTTAAAAGCTGCAAAAAAAGACAACAACAACTGAATAAAAAAATTGAAATACACTAAAAATTGATTCAATTACAAAGCTTGGGCTAAGGTTTCATGTACGTCCGTTTACATCCCAAAAAATAGTAAGAATTTGTACAGCATTATATTGCATAACGTATTGTACAGCCAACACGGTGGTTTTCACAACAGTCGATTGATTCTCAACAAACATGTCTAACGAGAACGTACCTCTAAAGAGACAAGAATACACGTTGATTTCACAACACTATCACGTAAGGCAGGGTGATCAGCGAATATATAAAACGTTATCAAGTCGCATAATATGAAATTGTCGTAACTCTTACGTGACATTTTTTCCCGTAAATAATTTTGTGTTATAAAAATGTGGACACATTTTTTGTATTTTACCTGAGAAAACCTATATTCAATTGAGTTCGCACTCTAATGCCTTGTTCTTTGTTTGTACTATGGTTTGAAGAAGTCGCCTGGGGTACCTATACAGCCACCATAGACATACTTTTACCACAATAAGAGCAGTGCAAGTAAGTGTAAACTCCTGGAAAATGGACACCTCCTATGACTGTTATTATTCATGTCCAAGCTTACGCTTAATGGTATCACAATTCAAAATGTCGCTAACCAATATTTCTCTGGTGCACAGCGTGTAATTGTTTGTGCAGAGAACATAGCTTGAGTTCAAAAACAAGTTCCAAATCGAATAAATAGACAAGTGTCCCAATTTTTGAACGGCGAATTGTAAATACATAATAGCACTTTTAATAAAACTACCAATATTCAAATCCATAATGTCGTTTACAATATTTCTATGGTGCACTGTGCGTAATTGTGTGAAGAGACATAGCTTGAGTTCCAAAAACAAATGATAAAAATCTAATTTAATGTCATAGGCAAGTGTTCCAATTTTGAACGCCCACATAAATACATAATAACACTTAATATAACAACCAATATTCCACCCCTGCAATATTAGCAACCAAACCCGTCAGTTATTTTACCTGTTGAGAGGTTTCTATTAAACGCCGGTGACACGGCGCTACTTACAAAGCGTAATTAATGGTGTGACGCCATCGGTGCTGATGAGGCAACTTAACCTTTGATTAGTTACAATGTTCATGAAGAGGTACACCCCATTAATTAACTACGATTAAAATAGACGCGAATTGTATTCTTGGTGTTTTAATATGTATTTTCATCATTATCAGCCTATAATAGCCCACTACAGGGCACAGGCCTTACCGCACAGCATGCTATGAGTAGATTTGGCTGTAACGATATTACTGATATTACAGAAGGCGACAATTTACTAGGTGATAGACTCGGTACTGAGTCGTCTAGGTAGGTGCCCCCGTAGTGCCAGATATCCCGTCCCGTGAAGAAGGAGTATTTTGCCCTTCTGTGATTCGGGATGAAGGCACTGCAGCAAGGAAAATCACCGGGTATAAGATACCTAACATCTGTCGTATCGGGTCACGGGCGCAAAACAGTGTCGACGGAAAAATATGACTATCTACTGTTATCAATTTCCTTCAACACTGGCGTATCACCTACCACCAGGTAAGCGCACTGACCCACATAGCGGTGGGTCGTTTGAGTTTGTGTTTTCAAAAAGAAAGAATCAAACATCTAAATCAACAAACATATTTATTACTAAACGGGGCTGTATAATATTTACTTAGATGTATATTTGTTAAGTACAAAGTAAAGACAAGTTTTCTCCGACCGAAATATATCCGAATATTAAACAATCAAGAATCAAAGGATAATCCTGTGTTGTCTTTGTATTGGAATATGCCATAAATTACAATAATCCCGAAGGTCGATAAATCGCACACAAACCCATTTTAAAGTCTTCTCTGAACCCTTTACAAAACCGTTATGGGTTACTCGCAAATACAAGTTAACTTATTGGTTGGGATGATTGTTACACTAGATGTAAATGTCTCTAGAAAAACTATTACTTCCATTGATTAGAAGTTACAAAAGTCATTTTACGTCATTTGCATAACGCTCGATTCGTTGATCCCGATTAAAAATGGTTTCTATTGTGACGAGGGAATAATATTTATGTAACATAAGTTCAAGCAACCAACCAAAAAGTCAAACCGGTGATCAACTTACCTATGTGTAAGCAAAAGTACGTGTTCTCGGACCTTTGTCCAAAAATGAAAGTACTTACGTGTGTATCTTTTTATATTAATCTGTTTCCTAGATTCAAAATACAAATTATCCCAGCTTTTTCTTGGCTACATGAAATTATTATCTAGTTTTCCGTGTATATGCCGGGCAACGATAGACTTGTGACTGCGAGCTTTAGCTCTATCACCAAGTTGCCACTTATTTATCTCATAGTCAAACACTTTTCATAAATTCAAGATTTTGACCCAAATAAATTAAAAAGCCTTAGACGACTGCAGGACACAAGATGAAATATTTAGCAGGTGGGACAGAAATGTATCCGAAAAAAGTTATTTATTTTACACGGTTTCTTTTTTCCGTCCTCGAAAATCCCATCCTAATCCCTAACATTTCATCATCATCAGCCTATAACGTCACTTAAGGGACTGGCCTTTCTACACAGCATAGGCATGGAGAGAGCGGGTCGGAATCCACCACGCGGGCCCAATCCGGATAAGTAGGTGTTAACGAATACCATCCTAAAGTAGCCCTCAGATGATTCATGGAACTGGTAAAAATCACATTAAGTGACTATCACCACATTTCATATGTAAAATAATTGGCCGATAAGATCGAGCTTTACTAGAATTTGTCGCATAAGGAACACATTTGGTTTAGAAGTTTAAAACTATAGGTTTGTCATTTTACCTTGTGATTATTGAACAAATATGGTCCCGCCGCCCTAAAAACAAACTTAACAGATAATATCGAGCTGTACCCAGGTTTGTCGCATAAGGAACATATTTGTTTTAATATTTTAATACGAGTACTATCACTCTATATCTATAGGTATGTCACTCTACATGGTTTAGCAAATAAGGTCCCACCGCCCCAACAGAACAATATTCAACAATTTCTCACCTCACTTCCAAACACACTTTGCCCACGTACAATGTACTAGCCGAACCTGAAAGCTTGCAGAATTTTAACCGGCAAATGGACCGAATCAACCAACCGAGAATCCACCAGAATAACGATTAAACTTGAGTGGGGATGTGATGAATTTGGACCAGGTAAAATAACATTTTAAAAGGCACATCCGAGTCCCTTTATACTTGTGTTACGTGTGAAGACATGTTATGGTATAAAATTGAATAGAAACGGTTTCATTCAATTTTATACCTGAAAATGCAAATATTATATTTATAAGTCGCAACGTTTTTACTGAGTGTATCTTTTAAGTAGATGAGATGCTCGTTGTACTTCAGACTTAGATAAACAATAAACTTACTTGAATGTGCACAATCTCACTCAAAAAGTGTCCCCGGAAAATGTCTGCCCTTCGCGTCAGTTGGGCAGAATTTTTATTCATAATCATGTCGCTTGCTACATGTAGTAATGACATAGTAGTGTTCTCGTCCTTTTGATTTCTTACTCTTTCTATGACACGTTAAAGTCAAAATCATACGTATGTGTCATGGGCAAAAAGTGCTTTATTAAACTTAAAGTTCACCTGCTAATGAAAAAAGTTTTGTATACAGCTCACTTCTTCAATGGATTTTGACACAATGAACAACTAGGCTACTAGCAGTTGCAATATTTTTGTTCTGCCGACTACCAATGTCGAACTTTACAATATATTATGAAACATTTCCCAACTTCTGGACGCTGTACATTACCGGCTTCATCATACGCATTGTTGCAAAGTTGACACGCGAGTTTGACTTTAACCGTTCAATGAAAAGGCAAATGCTGTAATAATATTATTCAATACAGCTATACTCATAAATGCGCATATGGCCTGCGTGATAGGTTACGGCCAAATCTCTTCGTAAATATGTTGTGCATAAGGCACAATCGAGGACCGGGATATCGGGCGCAAAATGGGGAAGACCTATGTCCAGCCGTGGACTATGATAGGTTGAAGGCACAATCCTTCGCTGTAGAGAATTGCTTAAGCTGGTTATTCAATTACTTGTAGGTACATGACTATGTACCAAATCTGATTGTACTCGTACATCAATTACAAGGTGTTTTAGTAACTGTAAGTTACTAGTAAACTAAGTTATTAGAAAGGTTACTTACTATTACTATGTGGTCTTGCACATAGTTCCAGTTACAAAACCTTCGTAATTACTTAATGTAAAGTTACGTGCAGGTAAATGACAAAACGCTGTAACCAATGAAATAAAAAGTTTTTAAGCAGTGACTATCGAGTTTCTAGCCGGCTCTTCTCGAAGATCCTATATTTTCCAAACTTGTGGTAGTGTCTAAAAATATTTAAAAAAAAACAATTGAAAAAATGAATGAATGAATAAAACAATGAATCTTTAACAGTATAAAGATATTTTGAGTTTGAGAATGTAACGGTCAACTCCCACTGAAATCTTTGTTTGAAATCACTCAATGTCCGGCACTGGAAATATGGCTTTAGTAGTTAATGGATCCCAGACTCGAGTTACTAGAATTACTAGAGCACTAGAGACCTAACTAGACACACTATGCATACAATATACCAACCCTACTCTCCCAATGAATGCCGTAATATACGTATATTTGAATATTGTAAAACTTAACCCGTTGCCGCCAATTTTGGTGACACTGCCTTACTGACTCGACATTATTAGTTATTTAGTATTTGGATATGATAAAACTAGGAAAATTATAGATAACTATAAACTATTTGTTACGAATTGTGTGTTTTTTAAATTATTATTTTACCATATATAATAAGTCGCCTGAAAAACAGGTTTACCTTGTTCAGGCAAAATGGAATGTTGCCAACCTATGTGAAATTTGAGCTTGTAATGTATATTTATTACTTTAATACTAATAAATAATATTGGATAATCATTTTGATTTGATGATTAAGACAAAAATTTATGCCCTCATAAATATAACTTACCTAACATATGTTTATTAGGTAATAATAAAGAAGAAGGCCCTTGCACTTCATAAACATCTCTTTAATTCAGAGTGGAGTAATTCATATTAAAAATTTAATCACAAATTTTAACAGCAAAATTCTTTAATTCTATTGCCTTAGCATTTCAAGTTCTCTAAAGATTTTATTAAGATACCGATAAAATGCTTCAAAATAAGATGTATGGTTCATTAAAATTTGAACATAAAAGGGCAAGCCGTTGGAAAATACCAAATTGAGTGGCGAACACAAAAACCTTACATAATCCGAAAATTGGGTGAAGTCCATTTAAGAATACAATATAAACGTCCTTAATTTCAAATCATATTCACGAATGCTTTACTTTTTATGATGGTACGGGCCACATGATGTAAGATTATGTATGCCTATCTAAATACACAGGGTTCTATTGTAACAATATGCTACTATACTAAATTAACAGAACCATTGTATTTTACTGTTTAAGTAAAACAACGACCAACGCATTCGGCCCGCGTCGTGGGTTATAACCCAATCTACCAAAACTATGCTGTGCGGAAAGGTCTGTGGCCTGAGAGCACCGTTATAAGCTAATAATGAAATAAATCCTCGTTGGAATAATCGATTAGCCGTTTTACGTAACTCTGAGTTCTAGCAAATACGTCAAAAACTATCCGACATTCATTGTTTAGCTGGCGGGGCGTAAAGAAACTAGATTGTTCTGAAGCAGATATTGTTACAAGTTATTTCATATTCATAACACTGATAATTATGTTATAAAAACAGTTTATTTTAGATCTCCTTATTAAAAGTACCTATTAATAAGGATACCTTTTCTTGCAACCAAGAAAGAGAGTCCGATTTCCTCTTAAACCCACTGTTCGTTATAGGATTTACCACCTACATCGAGAGACGTGTTATATTAAAACGAAATTTACTACGGAAAGAACTTGATATAATGCTATGAAATATTTAGACATTAAAAGAAAATTCCGTAAAATACAGGATACACCGTCATCACTTAGGTTATTTTATGTACTATATATACAGACAATGCGATAAATTAATCACTTTTATTTTAATGCCGTACTTAGTAACTAATAAATACAAATTTAGCTTTGCTCTCGTAATCTTTTTCGTATTTCATTGCAAAAGGTTTTTGAGACAGATGCCAAATACTTGTATTGACCGTTTCATTTTTGGAAAAGTTAATGAAGTACTAAGCTTTCGTACTATAAGACTTCCAGGATTTCTATCCCGGAATTAGGGTCCATGTTCTATCCATATTAAAGGTTTGCTTCTACAATCAAGTTTGCAATTGTTTGTCTTCTCAACTCCTTTGGAGAGTTCAGTTAGAGTTCAACAGTAATTTTATTTGTTTGTAAGTAATATTACTTTTAGATTAGTATTGTATAAGGATATTTTTTAAGGAGTTCTCTTATGTCCTAAGTACTTATTTACTAGGGAAACGGCTAAGCAACTCATTAATAATTAAATATATAAAAATAATTTTGATGTTGACTGAAATCAAAAGTATAACTTTAACGCTCATTATGAAATTATTACATATCAAATCCTTTTATATAGAGTCATCATAACATACTATTCTTAATTGAATACTTCTCTTACCTTACTGCCCTCTTTTTATTATTTCATTCCTACTTTCTCATACAATCGCACTCTTTACATATGTAAAACACTTAAAAGTCACAATTGAGAGTAAAGAGTATTTGTTTAAAGTACATTTAGCTTTAAAACAAATAATACAATTGATTTTAAAAATATATACACTTTTTGAATGCACCGATGTATTCCAATCAAACTTCAAGGGGCTCCTTGCGTTTCACAAAGTGGTCTACAAGCTCTTCGTTCGCCAAGTTTATGATTGTGTTTTAACAACTTATTGGCTTGTCAAGGAAGATGCATTAACATATTAGCATTTTACAACCTACGTCCATATTATAAGAGGGAAGTAAATGCTTCGATTACAAACTGAATGATTGGATTGACGTTTAGGAATAAAACTGTTTTCAAGGCAAAATAATAAAGTTAAAATAATGTATTCAATTTAGGCCAATAACGTATATCTACAGCAAAATGAATAACCTGCACACAAATACCTAATTGAACTGCGAAACTGAATCTTGAAGAACGACGTCTTATAATATTTCAAACTAATCCAAGCTGTCATTAGCCTGTGTTCTTGAAGCCACGGCGTTGGATTAATCCAAACTTTAAAATGTGAAAAATAAACATTTTAAGCCAAATTGCATTTGCCAGGAGCTGCATCAGCTCACTAGAATGCATTATATTCAACCTGTAATCTCGACGTGACTTCGCTGCTAGCAGAGACATCTTCTAATGATTGGGTTTTGTACAGTTATTCGATAGATAAAAGAACCACAACATCTCGGAGGAACTAGACCACAACAATTATAACAAAAACACATATAAAAGTACACATATTTTATAAAAATTACCTACATGTGATCTTAATGCTTATTTAAATAAGAAAAACAAAAAATAATACGATTCATTCAATCAATCACCCAATGTAATAAATAAATACCCACAGACTTGGTTCCACTGCAAAACAGCGCCTTGACAAAACTGTCTTGGCATTAGCTGAGTGGCCACCATTTTGGTAGCATTATAATTATTTTTAGTATTAAGGAATTAACATGTACAATTTTATTGCGCCAAATAAATATTTTTCTTTCTTTCTTTCTTTCTTTCAGACTAATTTGAGCAAAGAGCTTGTTATATCAACAGTGAAACACCCAGACCAACACGTAATTTGAACGCGTTGATAAAATATATCCATGAAAGTAATTATACATGGAAAATACATAATAAAAGTAAAAATAATATTTCTTTACTTAGCGCGGCTTTGAAATATAGTTTCTTAATTTTAAAATTAAATACTCAAACCCTTTATATACCTACACCGAACATATTGAGTGAACTAGGTCAAAAAAGCGCGTACCATATTAATAACATATTATCACAAAGTTTTCCGTAAACACAACAATTGGCTGAAGTTTCAAGCCCAATGTATTGGAGCTGAAATGTGTAGGATGTATTAACAAAAATATTGTGTAGGTTTATTTGCATAATCTGAATTTCATGAGTAACTTTATTCTAGATAATTAAGGAAGGTTTCAATTATATACCGTTAAGAACATCATTCTTAAATATTTTTAAAGTCAGCAGAATTATTTGAAAAACATTATTGATTTAGTCTACCCTATTAATATTAAGACGCAATGTATTTTATATTACCTCTCGCATCCTTGAAGTTAAAAGGCCATGTAGACCTATCCTAGGCACCCAATTGCCAGTTCAAAATAAATGTTTGTATGAAGATTTCCAGATAAACGCGAAAAATTTGATATTTGAAAGTACGAATTCATATAATATGTTTTTAAAATAAACCGACACAAGCTTACTGTACGGATAGGATCATTTGAATTAATAATATTCATAATTTTAATGCTTTCGGATGACATCAATTTGGATAGACAATTGCCCAAAAATTAAATAAATACATCGATACAATAATTACGGAACCCCGTTTCGAGTCTACAAAAAACACTTCACCGTTTTTTCCCTAATTCCTTGCAACGGTACCCTGGAGACAAGCGGATGAGTGTCACCCTTAATTTCTGTTCCATTTCTTTTGTAATTTCTACTTTGCAAGTTTACCTGTCTCCGCAGCCAAATAAAAAGCTTTGTCGTAACCGTGAATGACTTTTTCGAAATTAAAAAAGGTGTTAATTGTCCCTTAATTAATTAGTAGGTGGAAACGGTGTTGTAAAACAGTAAAAGATTTAGTCCTTATTGAGTTTGCTCGAGCTGTTTGAGGTATTCTCGAATACGGATGTGGCCAAATCTACAAAGTTCTTTTGAAATATTTTAACATTTAATGAAATCTTAGAGTATTTGGTTCAACGAATTGAGTTCCTAATTAATTATTTATAGATTTTAATTACGCATGGAATACTGTAGTAAAACAAAAAAATATCTCAAGTTGATTTCTAAATGGACATAAGATTCGATGGCTGTAGAATGTTTAAAGTTCAAAGGTTAAACAACTATTACCGACGAAGACCCATTTGGTGTAATAGTTGAGACATAGTAGCGGATGTCAAGGGTTCCGGGTTCGATATCTGGTCAGTACAAACATTGTGTGCATGAACATGTATTTTGTATTTGTCTGAGTGCTTATTGTATAATAATATGTTTTTTTTAAATATAGGTATTTAAGTATGTTAAGCACCCATATTATAGACTAATGCTTAGTTTGGGACTAGATGACGCTGTATGTTTCAGTGGATATTTATTTATTTATTGCAAAACCGCTGATTGTATAGGTTAACGAAATATACTACCGCGAGTTTTAGCAATACATTGATGGCTTGTATCTTAGGATTACTATCCTATCAATAACCCCCATCTAACAATGAAGTCTCGCGGTGAGTTACGGCCATGATAGTAGTTCACCCATGACAGAGCGGTATTGAAGGAGACCAACAACTGATAGACTGCTATCATCCTCGATCAATGCCGCACCGCGCCCGTCACCCGAGACAACAGATGTTAGGTCTCTTATACCCGGTAATTTCACTAGCTACAGTGCCCTCATCCCGAAACACATAAGTGCATACCACACCTGTTTCACGGGACGAAATCTGGTACTGCGGTTGTACCTACCTAGACGACTCAGTTCGATACTGGTCTACCTCCTAAATTGTTGTTTACAAACTATATTTCAAATTACACGCCTTTCTTAAACATCAAGATTATCAAAACTCTCGTAAGGAAATAGGTGTAATTCCCTGTACAATTACCATCTCACAGTAAAATCGCCCGTCTCTAAGGATACCTGAATCGTAAGTATTCCAATTATCCTTTAAATTTAACATAACACATTACATGTTATTATTAAGTAATTTTAATCTTAAATATAATTAATGTTAACAAACTACATTTCGAATTATACGCATTACTGCCGATTTGAGAATACCGGAAGTTATTCCGTATTGCGTAGGATAATAATATCCTACGCAATAAATACCAGTTAGTAAAATCATAAAACTCTTTGGCGAGCCACCACCTATCCGCACTCGGCTTGCCTGGTGGGCTACGGCCCAATCAGTGTGGAAAATTCCGTCCCTGCATTGGGAAGTTATAGGCTGATAATGAGCCTTCTGCTGGTTTGCCACCTATTGCATTAAAAGGGAATAATTACTGAGACCATCATTAACACTACCTTCAGCTCATTAAACGTCCCACCGAGGGGCACGAGGCTACCCGTATAGGGTGTACTTAGTCTCCACGCGGGCCAAGTGAGAATTGGCCAACTTCACGCACTCCCTTTGAATCTCTTCGAAGGTGTGCGCAGGTTTCGTCACAATGTTTTCCTTCTCCGTAAGAGCCGTATCGTATTGGCGGGATTTAAACCTGCATCCTCCAGATCGGAAGGCAACAGTCCACATCATTGAGCCACCGACGCTCATGTGACATTGTATTATTTTTTAATTTTATAATATATTCTTTTGTTAAAATTTGTAGGGCCATTATTGTATTATTTTAGAAAATTATAGTTATTATAAATAGACGTAGGAACCGATATTATGCAATGAAGGTTCAATAACACTAAATAGAAAATTATGTGCCACATAGTCATTTATACTCCTAAAAGCACCGTTAAAAGCGCGCTAGCTACATCTGTTTATAAGTTTACTTTGAACTTAGTTTCTAACTTACTGGTGTTGTCCTCTTGCGATGCGAGCACTTACAATACACTATTATACAAAGGTATGCAGGTAACTAGAGCAGTGTCTACAAAGCAAATTAAATTGCTTTTTGTAAAAGAATATGTTACCTATGTTTGATTACTATGGCCAGAAATTAAATCAGTTATCATAATAATCATCATCAACTAATATCCCACTGCAGTGAGCATAGTCCACGGACAGCCAGTATGGCTATGGGGAGTTTGGGTCGGAGCCCACCACGTGGGCTTAATGTGGATTGGTGGGTGTAAACGACTAAGTACTATGCTCAGATTGGGACCGACGGCTTAGCGTGCTCTACGTAGCACGGAATCATCCGTCTTATCTGACAATCTGGTCCCAAACCAAACTAAGATAAATCAAACAAAGTGACTCTCATTATGCAGTCTACTAAACCTTATGTTCAGCGCACTTAACCACGCAGGCAGTTGATGATATGATTATAAATAAAATCTGTAATTTTTACATTTCTTTTTATTTTAACTATATTTTCACTCGCGACTTTGCCCATAAATCTTCAAGTGATTTAAGGATTAACAAGTATTCATTCCCTTGTTACCACTTAGCGGAGACATTGCGCAAGGTTTTTGGCAAGACAATATAAATAAAAAAAAGTCCTGCATGTAACAATGACTGCAGTAGGTCGTAAAGTGAAAGATGCGGGAATAGTTTCCAAAGAACTCTAATTAGTACCTCCCTGCATTTTCTCAGGGATGGGTTTATAAAAAGCAACAAAGGATTGATGACAAATTTCACTAAATCTAATTTGCATAATCGTTCCCAACGTTCCGGTGACACCGTTTATAATTCAACATCGAAAAAACATTAGGAAATTAAAGGTTCCTTGATAATATCATCGCTAGGTTAATGGTCGCTGTAGTTTTATTAAATGTAATCAACTTAATTACACCTGTGTGTTAAAACAACTCCATATATCAGTTTTTCTGACAAAATTATTATACGATTATTTATTTTTGGCTGTTATTTAAACACGCTTATCCAAAGCATGTGCTTAAAGCTTGTTTAAATTTAACCACAATCCTTAAGAATTGATTTGGCAATATCTCAATGAGGTAAAATAAAGGTACTAAATAAAATATTATTTCTTAAGAGTTTCTGATCGGATATACCTATACGGTTGAAATTTCCTACGTTTTTAGGGTTGTAAATGAACTTGTTAAATAATATTATAAATAAAGGCTTCAATAGGTACATATGACGTAATCAATGCACCAATTGGAAGATTTTAAATGGGATGTACAGGATGTACGTCATCATCAACATGGGCGTTGCCCAAGTACTTTTAAGCAATAACATATTTTTATGAAATCCTTAACCATTAGCAATTTTCTAGTGCAAGAGCACTTCACAGAAACTTCATAGATACGAGTAACTTCGCTTACACTTAATTCACAACTGATCATTCCTGGCAGAGGTGTAATAAGTCCTAACAGACAATTTTTGAGACCAATTCTGCCTTACGGAGAACGATGTTTAATGGCTTCGGACACATATTTTATCAACGCGGTGGGTTACGGTCCGAAACTTCACATCATTGGCTGTAATGGTGGCTTGGCTTTCCCTACTCCAGGCAGATTATTCTGGTGATCTACATAGGTTTTTTTATGACTTAAATGAACGGGATGGTCAGTACCGTAAGTTAATATGATAAGTTTGTAAATGTCGTAAAATTTGATTTTGACATAAGTTACGATATAATTTTACCTTTATTAAAACTATAACTTACTAAGAGAATCTCAATTTAAATTTTTAATGGACAACCCCATTTGAATATTTACCCATTTAATATAGTTCTACAATTTGTTTACATCATTGGCAAATACGCTCATGAATAAGCTTACGATTAAAGTACCTGATATTTTACTATGCTGTAACTAAAGTTACGTAGAGATACTTTGTTCTAATTTCAAAATATATAAAAGCCCTAATTTTACTTTCAAATCTTTAAAAGAGCAATGAAAACAGCAAATTTCACTGTATTTCACAGCTCTGAACAGTGGGAGGGTATATAGGGTATAATAAATTAATTTACTTACTTTTTTACTTTTAGGTACTATAATTTATATTACATAAAAATTATGTTAATTTTGAAAAAAAAACATTTCAAATTAATGTGTGAATTATAAGAAATTTTAAAAACTTAAGATTTGTGGATAATAAGTTTAGTTTTTTATCAAATGATGTGAGTAGCTTGAACTTAGGTGCGAAGTATATAGGTCACTAGTCACCCTAGCCACTTCGAAAATAGCTTATCATGCCTGTTTATTTATTTCAAACAATAACTTGCTATAAAACCTCTTTGCTATGAAACAAAAACTATTACTTTAATCAAGGTTGTCGAAGTTAATCAAGCAGCTAACAAGGTGTGGCTTTTAATCATATTTAGTTTTTACGTCACATATTTATATTAGTACCTATAGGACTAATAAAACACTTTCGCGACGTACAAATTTACTCCCAAGAAAATTCAACTTATTTATTCGTCAACCATAAGTCCGTATTACGGAAAATTTATTTTCGTATTAAAATTATTTAATTTTTCTAAATTAACCATTTTAATTCCGGACTGTAATCACCAGTTACAAATCATAATTCAACAGTTCTAAAGCACATGAAATGTTTCCTCAGCGCCTCTCAACTTTAAACTCCTATTAAAATGCTTGAAATATCGTGTCTCACTCACCTGAAAGTTTCTCGTAACCCGTTGCCACTCACGATTTAACTGTGCGCGTCGCGCGCTTGTACAGAAGTGAGGCTAGCTTCGTGGACCATCGGCTTTTATAGTCCGGACCATACCTCGGTAGGGCTGTGCGTAGGCGTGTGCCTGCCCACGAATGATGCACGTAGCCTATTCCTGATTATTGTCTATGTACAACGTCACCAGGCACACATACCCGATGTATTGTCCTTTGATTGGGCACGTTTCTTTCTTTATAGATTTGTGTTTATTTGGCTAACTTATTAGGGGCGTCAAAGTAATGATAGAATGCATATCGGTTATTTTATTTTCGGTAAGTGAATAACTATTATATTGTTCTTTAGTGCTATTTTGTTCTTGGGTTTTTAAATTGAGATATTAGTGTCTACTAACCATTTGATGACCGAACTAAAAAGTTATGAATTGTTAATACAAGAACACTGGTGGCTTCAATGTATTGTTATATGTCAAACAGTGTCATTATTTTTATTGCGTCAATAAGTTAGTGTGTTTTAAATACAACAAGAATTATTTTACTTGTAATGAATTATTTAGAACAAATTTTCATTGAATACAAGTGAAATTTAAAATTGATAATTATTGGGGCATATGCGTAAACTCGTAGTTTACAACTTTATGCTGACGCATAAAGCATTTTGATATTTTTTGCTGCCCAATTATACATTCTTATTAAAAATACGAGACTTGCTAAACAGGATTCTTAATGTTTTCTGTTTAGCAAGTTTCGTATTGATGAATGATGATTTTTTCATGCATATTTGTGATTGTGATTCAATAGTTAACAAGTTATTAAGTCCTATCCAGTGCCTTGCAATTCTTCAAAGTTTATCTTCACAAAATATCTCTCTCTTCAACCGATTGCTGTCTATTGCTGGTCATAAGTCTCCCCCATTCTGAGGGCTACCCTCCACATGGGCCCAATGTGGATAAGTGGCTATTAACGACTATAGATTTAAGCCGGGACCGACAGCTTAATTTGCCCTCCGAAGCACGGAATCATCTTTATTTTCGGACAATCAGGTAATTCAGCCTGCAAAATTCTAACCAAACTAGGACGAATTGCTAAAAGTGACGTTTCCCCGCAGGATCCAACCCACGACCTCCGCGTCACGCAGCCGAACACTGTGCCACGGAGGCTGGCGCTTCATACAATATATCATCATCATCATCAGCTCATTAAACGTCCCCACCGAGGGGCACGAGCCTACCCGTATAGGGTGATTAGGCCTTAGTCGTCCACGCGGGCCCAGTGCGGATTGGACGACTTCACACACAACCTGCGAATCTCTTCGCAGGTGTGCATGAAGGTTTCCTCACGATGTTTTCCTTCACCGTAAGAGCGTCGGATAACGTAAATTCGAAAACACATTGGTACGTGTCGGGATTTGAACCTTAGCCATCCCAGTAGGAAGGCGACAGTCCACACCATTGAGCCACCGACGCTCTGTATACAATATATATAAAAACATATTTATAATACACCTCAAATTGACGTTGCCACATCAATGTACATTTATTATAACTTCAACAACTGTTCTATGTAACTGGCAAGATCGAACTTAATGCGAGATAAAGCTCTACGATTGGACAAGCATTGTCGCGCGTAGGCGGCTGTGGGATGAACCGCTACTACGGCGCTACGAACTGCTACGTGCTACGTATATGTACAGTGCTACATGAAAATTATACTTACTGTGCTGTACTACGGTTTTTAAAATTGTTTCATTTTTTTGTTTCTTTTTATAAGTGTACAGGGCGGACACCTGATGGTAAGTGATACGCCAGACCATGACAGAGCGGCATTAATGGAGACCAACAACTGACAGACAGTTATTATCCTCCATCAATGCCGCACTGCGCCCGTCACCCGAGACAACAAATGTTAGGTCTCTTATACCCGGTAATTTCACTAGCTACAGAGCCCTCATCCTGAAACACAAAAGTGCATAACACTCCTGTTCCACGGGATGATATCTGGCACTGCGGTGGTACCTACCTAGACGACTCAGTATCGAGTCTACCACCTAGTAATTAATATTATATATTTCGTCGTTTATTTTTTATTATATCTTTTAGTTATAAGTACGTTATAGAATTCCTTAGAGTCTCAGATCAATATATAGCTACGCGCACATATGGTGTAAAGATGGTAAGTAACAATTTAAAGTAATTATCTTACAAACTCACTGATGGACTAACTTTTTATATTGTTGGAGGTTAACGAGTATGGCTCACCTGGTATTTAGAATTACTGTCACCTGCACAATTTTAAGATTATGGGTCCCAGATATGCAGTATCATACTATAGTAACTAAGTCTTATAATTGCTTGATAGAAATTGGAATAACGTACTACGTTGCTTTAGTAAAATTGTATTTATTTGCATTGCATCACATCACGACATGTATTTCATAGGTTTATATCTTATAATAATAATGATATAATTAAAGCTCATACATACATAGATAGCTAATCAATTCAAAGGTAAGGTATCCGAAGACTATTGTTTGAGTATTTATTTTACAATATTTTTATCCCACCAAAATATTTTTGGTACATTTGACAAGTCATAAATGCACAGATGTCCAAAGTTTTCTGTATCCAACAGCTACCTGCAACCATCCTAAGGTATCCAACCCATCTTGAGGGTGGTCACCCTACGCTGTCTTGCTACGTTTAGAAGCAATTAATCTATCAAATGATGATATTTTATGACGACCCATTTGGTGAAATTGTTGAGAAATCTGCTACTTCACCAAAGGTTCCGGGTTCAATCCTCGGACAGTACAAGCATTTGTGTGCATAAAAATATCTGTTTGTAATGATCTGGGTGAAAAAAATATTACATGAGTATGTTTATCCGTTGTTACACTCGCTAACTGGTGTACCATCTATGCAATTATTCCGTATATAATATTCCCGACGTTTTCGTAGAAATAGTCCGCAATATCTGGGACCATAATCTAAACGTAAAATCATATTATAGTAATAGGGACAGACTAGGGACAGTGATCTGGGACACCTTTTTTACGTTTCCTAGGTTTCTTTGTTTTTATTATTTGAATTAATTTATGTTTTCATTTTATTATAGATTAAGTTAAAAAATATCATGAACTTTCTCAATGTTTGTAGTACGTCTGGCGTTATATAATTAAAATGAACATATTTTATTTGATGGACATGATATAGTTTCAATTAAAAGTTAGTAATTATTGTATCATTATTTAAAATCTATACACTTTAAGCTTCTTTATTTTAATCAATCAATTTGTATGAAAAGGTAAACCAAAGAAAAACATATATAAGCGCAATATACTGGGTTCGCAGACCGGATAGACGCTTTTATTTTAAAAAGCCCATAGAAACAATCAGGACAAAAAATTAAGTCAGTATATTTTAAGCAATATAAATTTTTACCTAATTACACATTTCAATATTAACGCTAAGCTGAAAATTGCGATAAAAATATTCTCAATGTCTTAATAGTTTCTACCAAATTGGGTTCAGTTCAATTATAATAGAACAATACATATAATTTCTGTTTTGCTGGCAACTTAATTAACAATAAACAAGTCATGCCCATATTTTCCTCTCAAAATAACGCGAACTGTTAATATTATTTTTTCACGGTATCAATAAAAGGCATCACATTTATACAACATTAAATGTTATGGAAAACAGGAATTTGCATTTATTACAAAGTAGGTATTCAACTTCGTGACTAAACATATAATAATATGCATAAAACCCGCACGCCATGTAGTTTAGAAGTGCACTAATTAATTGACAAGCTTTACCTGATCAGGTTTATTTATTACACTCTACCAAATTATATTCTTCTATACCGAAACTCTATCTCTCTTCAACCTGTCGCAGTCCACTGCTGGACATAGGTCTCCCCCATTTTGAGCCAGATATCCCGGTTCTCCGCTTTCCTTATCCAGCCTCCACCAGCGAAACTACTGGTATACAAAGACCCGATCGATAGAGTTGCAACATTCGTTAGGACTCACACAAGTGATTTTTTATGTCATTTAGTGAACGGGACGACCAGGATGTTTCACCTGGTGATAAGGGATACGCCTGACCATGACAGATGCAGTGTTAAAGGGAATTAATAACAGTATGTAGTCATATAGGAGCGTCGGTGGCTCAATGGTGTGGACTGTTGCCTTCCTACCTGAGGTTCAAATCCCGCCACGTACCACTGAATTTTTTGAATTTTCGGAATTATGTATACGTTATCCGTCGCTCTTACGGTGAAGGAAAACATCGTGAGGAAATCTGCGCACGCCTGCGTAGAGATTCAAAAGTCGTCGAACCCGCACTGGGCCCGCGTGGACTTAGGCCCTAATCACCCTATACGGGTAGGCTCGTGCCCCTCGGTGGGAACTTTTAATGAGCTAATGATGATGAATGCCATGAAGTAGTAAAATCTCAAAACAAAATCATAAATTTTAAAAAGGAATAACAACTCAGTTCAGCTAACACTCAGGGGACGTTCGATGAGCTGATGACGAAAGTAATTTTATAAAAAAAGGTTTCTATCGCTTTGCCGGCCACTGACACCAGCATCATTACACTAAACTCATCTCTAGAGTCAAATTACTGAGAATCGAGCATTTGGGAGTGTGGGTTGAAAATGCTAATGAATTCTTAATTTAAGACTTAATTAGACCAAGTTTTTGACTGAACAATTTTCCTGAAGAACACGCAAATAGATGTCTACTGTAGCTTCATATAGTAAAGCTATGTAGTTATTGACAATTGCACAAAAGACTATAACCTTACAACAATAAAAGTTTTGCGGAAGCTTTTGTCCAGCTGTTAATGTTATAACTATAGTCATTGTTGTAATAATTATATTATTATTACTGTGAAGGAAAAAATAAAGAATTAATATATTCACCATTGAGCCACGACGCTCCTTTATCTAAAATTAAAATCCTTTATATGCCTATAATCGCCTAAGTCCAGTGATATACCTACTCAATCAACGTAAATACTGAACAACGACGTTAAGATGAATTGAAGTATAAATAATAAATAAATATATTCACTGACACTCACACAGCGCCATCTAGCCCCAAGTTAAGCGTGAAGCCTGTATTATGGGTACTAAACAACGGATAAATATACTTGTATACATTTTTTTTGTAAATACATACATATTTTACATAGAAAACACCCAGACCATTACAAACAGACATGTTCATGCACACAAATGTTTGTACTGCCCGGGGATCGAACCCGGAACCCTTGGTGTTGCAGTCGACCTCTCAACCGCGACACCAAATGGGTCGTCAAGTATGTTCTTAGTAAAGAAAATTATTAATGAAAGCAATATTATCATTAATGCCATGAACGGAGCGTCGGTGGCTCAATGGTGTGGACTGTCGCCTTCCTACCGGGAGGGCTGAGGTTCAAATCCCGACACGTACCAATGTGTTTTCGAATTTTCGAAAATATATCAACGTTATCCGATGCTCTTACGGTGAAGGAAAACATCGTGAGGAAACCTTCATATACGCCTGCGAAGAGATTCGAAGGTTGTGTGTGAAGTCGTCCAATCCGCACTGGGCCCGCGTGGACGACTAAGGCCTAATCACCCTTTACGGGTAGGCTCGTGCCCCTCGGTGGGAACTTTTAATGAGCTAATGATGATGAATGCCATGAAGTAGTAAAATCTCAAAACAAAATCATAAATTTTAAAAAGGAATAACAACTCAGTTCCGGTATAATTAATATCCATTGACAATCACACAGCGACCGCTTGATAAGCCCTCATTTAAGCAAGAAGGTTGAACTATCATAAGAGTACTTCGCAACAAATACTTTAACATACAAACTTTTTTTTATGATGGGCTTACTCTTGGCACAGACTATCCTAATGAAAGAGACGTGCTCTAAGATGGAGCGAGCGTGCCCAGAAAAAGCCTTATAAACTTTTTGTAAATACAAACGTATTATACATATAGTACAAACACCGAGATCAATACAAACAAATATGGTACATGCGCCCAAACGTCGTCATTTCATATAAACTAATAGTTTTGTCAGTTCTTCGTTGGGGTAACTAGTAAGTAATATAATAATAAATAATTACCCAATAATCATTTCATTAATCGTTTGGAAATAGAACACGTGCCAAAGGGCTTAATCCTTTCCGTACAATAATAATAATTGTCTTCACCTCTTTAATATTTTGTGCACGTGATTCAAAGAATCGATATAAGATTACTCGTAATAAAAGAAAATTATATTATAGAGAACCAATAATCAACGCAATGTCGCTATCGTCAGCCTCCTGTTACTGGTAATGGTGACTTAACAGCTAATAAACATACTCATGTACTTTTTTGTAAATACATATTTATTATACATTGAAACACCCAGCCCAGTACAAACAGACATGTTCATGCACTCAACATGTTTGTACTGCCCGGGAATCTCAACCATCCCACCAGATGGGTCTACAATTTATCGTCTTTTAGGAATGAGTCTTTGGCAATGTGAAGGTTTGTTGTCTAATCAGATGCTTCATTGAACGAATTTATGAGCATTTGCATCATCCATCAGAAATCATAAGAAAATTTTACTTAATTGTTTTTCGTGGAGTCCAGACTGTTCCATTTGTGTTAAATAGCATCACTCTCTTAATTTTAGCGTTTGGCCAAACTCTATTACCATCTTTATGATAAGTTCAAAAAAGATTTCTGGAACCGATGCCTGAGGAGAAATCCAAAACTTGCTAATTAAGTATTCATTTGCAGAGATCAAGACAAATTAAATTATTAACAATAGCAAAACGTAATGAGTTCGGTGTGAACAAGTTAATTTACTTAAGACTTTTGGACCTGTTTTGCTCCAATCATCTGAGCGGATAAAACTTTCGACAAATTGTATTCACTGAGAGTGGCTTAGTAAACAAAAGAAGTCTATTTTAAGTTACCTTTAATTAATATATCAAGTTCCTTGAGAGCTTTATCAACGATACGGATCAAGATCTTTTCTTTATTCAAGATGGGTATCCGTTTGGTCTTACTGTCGCCTGGTAATAAGCGATAGGTGGTACCTACTCTTAAATGTTAAGCCCAAAAATGCTAACACTAAATATTCACACTGGCCCTGAAGACACCAAGGTTTTAAGTCTCTGGAAATACAAAAGAAACGTAGCAAACCGACTAGAACCGATTAAGTAACGGGAAATCTTCCA
>PQWD01004937.1:0-13098 GCA_019425675.1 Leucinodes orbonalis | reverse complement strand
ATATTATTTGAAGCTGACAATCCTTCATATTTGTTGTGAGAATTTCGATTTGCTGAACATCGTCTTCTCTTGTTATATTATGTTTATTCTTTATAACGCTTTCCGGAATGATGCACGTGTTTTCATAGTGAAAAGTTTTTAGGGAATTGTTTAATGAATAGTTTGGTAGAGGTAAGTCGTTGACGCTATATGGTGCTGCTGAGTTAAAATTTGAAGCTAATAATTTGTCTTCGTCGGTAGGTGAATAAGGTTGTTTGTCAGCCATTCGTGTTTTATCTGGTACTGCATATTCTATTACTTCAGGATTACCTAAAAATATAATAACACAGTTTATTTATATACAAAATGTATAGAATGACGTCAGGTGTCTATTTTGGATATCATAAGAACTTTAGACATTCATAAAAAATTAATGAATTGACTAATGTAAATTCAATCATCAGTTTTTGTGTTTATATAAAAAAGAAAATAACAATAGGTTATTAAAGATAAATCATACCACAGTTAGCACTAGTTCTAATAGGTGTGTTTTGATCCCAAGATTCAACTGCACTATCATTTGACAATCCAGGACTTGAAGTGGAATGACTTGAATCCCTCGCGCTACACTCAGCACTTTCCATTGCACCTTGGTTAAGATACCAAATTTTATAGAATAGTATTCAATATATAATAAAGGTACATAATTTGACGATCATTAAACAAATGCTATGAAATAACATAAGTACGAGTACTAATAAAACAATTCATGGACGGGAATCTTATTTACAAACCTGTTACTTTTCTACAAAGTTGCAATTGTACTCTCTGTCCACTTTGCTGTAATAGTTTGATTGCTTCAGATAGAGGTTTATTCAAAACACTTTCACCATTGATAGTAAGTAGTTCGTCACCAATAGCTAATTTTCCACACTTTTCGGCAACTCCACCTAAAATTTAGTTTACAAGATAATGGATATATGTCTAAAATAATAATTTTGCAAAACAAGAAAATTTTTTCTCCATTATATATTTTCAATACGTTTTTAAGGAAAATGTAAGCTTAACGTACCTTCAACGAGACCGCTAAGTAAAATCGGTTGAGTAACATCTTCACTTCCAGCTATGGTCAGTCCAAGTGGACCGTTCTCCTGTTTTATCAATTCAACAGTGAAGACAGCCGTGTTCCCATTTTCATTACTACCGTGACTTCTTTCACTCTCTTTTGCACTATTATTAGGACTTTCAGTATGATGACCAGAGTCTTCTCCGCTGTGTACAACAGCCTTAATTTCTATATTGCTGAAACTTTGTAGTGTTAATTTTGCATTGTGCTTATGTATATTTGACCAATCTTCCGTCAAATCACGCTTTCGAATTTTAAGTGTAATAATATCTTCTGGTGAATTCTGAAGTATGTTAAACGCTGTATCCTGCAAGCAATTTTATGAAAATATCTTAATTTTATGAATTAATAGATTACGAAAGGCTTCATATTATTTATAATTCGAATCATTTTGATAAAAGCATGCTCTCCTCATGTAATCCAAAATTATTAACATGGTTATTGAAGACAAAAGTTAAAAGTAAATATTTTAAGGTGAACATGAACAATTTTTTTTTAATTTTAAGTTACCTGCCTAGAATAACCGGCTGATTTTAATCCAGCAACGCTGAAACTGATTGTTATTTTTTCTTTTTAAGTTAGATTGATTAAAGTTTGAGCAGACCTCTCCACCGTGTAGTTAAATACGTGTAATTATTTACTGGGAATATATATTTTACTAACCAAGGAAAGATTATGTAAAGGCTGTCCATTGATACCCAGAAGCTGATCTCCTGGTGCCAGCGCTCCACTACGATGTGCTACGGATCCGGGTTTTATATCGGATATTACCATTGGTTCCTCATTGCTTAACAGCTTTTGTTTGCAACCTGAGAAAATAATAATGAAAATTTTACCAAAACATTAATAATAAAATTCTTTTAATATTATTTTTTGTAAACATTTTCATTTTCTTGTCTCTAATGATAATAAATATGCAACACAAGTGTTCGGGTTTTATATATTTTTATGTTATTAAGTGCCTAAAATATATTCCTATCTGTCAATACTGTACCGGTTATAGTAACACCAAGCCCCGCAGTCGTTTTTGCTAATTTCACATTAAATACTCCACTTGAGGCTTCAATTGCATTAGGCATACTGAATTCCACATTTAATGTCAAATATTTCTGATTGTGAGAATCATTCCGCCGTTGTAATATTTCATTAGCAACATCAACCGTCAAATTTTCATGACCATTAATGGACATAATTCTATCCCTTATTTGCAAACAACCAGACCTGAAACATAAATTATTCCAATTTAGTTCCTATGGACTTTGTTTAACTTGAGAGTCTAATAAAACTACGATTTTTAAATGTGCCATGAAATTTAGGATCGATCGAATTTACTCTTAATGGGAGTGCAATCAGGTATTTTTCAAATTAATGATAGGTTTTTTTAAAGTCTTATGTGTTTTGTAAGATATTAAAAGTATAATTCTAAACAGATCCAATAGAAAATTAATCGATGACGATACAACTTTATGCAATAGTGAAACAAAAACACAGAACTGATTGTAGATAATTATTTTGCTAAACTAGATCGTCCCATTAGGTGTATGAAATTGCAAACAATACGATAGGAACGTTTGAATTAAAATTAGGAATACATTGTATCAATGGATACATTGAGTTTTGAATTAATGCGACCAATCACCAAATCAGTAACATACGATGCCATTCGATAACAATGGAGGCCTAACCACGTCACTTGAGTCGAATTGGCAGATTAGTAGTTTGTATTGGCAATATATAGCAAATAACTTAATATTTTTAACGCGTTGGATCAGTAAACTTTTATCATTGTGGGAGCATAAATATGTCTAGAAATGTGTGTGGTGGTAGATTCAAACTTCATTATTAGTTTGACGTTCTAATGGTATATTTTAAAATTTAATTGATAAAGGGTTTTTAGAGTTTCCGTCTAAGTTAACCTATAAAGCTAACTTGAGATGTCTTTTACTATATTTATATAAAAAATAAAAGTCATAGACCACGTTTTCGATTGGTGTAGTGTAAGGACACGATTCTATCATCAAATGAAACAAATACTATAATATAACTGCAAATAGAGACTGGAGGATACTGTATGAGGAAAATACGGACTGGGGTATCACGTACAAAATGAGAAGAACCTACGTTAAGGAGAAATTTCGATTATTATCTATACTAAATCGTTTTTGAACACACAACAATGTCTCGGAAAAAAATGTAACGTCTATGGTTTAAATAACAGCATTAACTCACCTATAAGCTGGTGATTGTGCAGCAACATGCGAAATGACCAACGTGGAATTCTCCTCATGTACTGCCAAACCGCTACTTTGTCCTGGCGGTACTTCAAGTTGAATATTCAGCGACTCAGTCCGGCACACACCAAGACTCATGTAGTTTTGTTGACTATCTGTTGAGTTAATTAGCAGATTGTTTATTTGCACAAGTTGGAAACTCGAAACTACAAACAAGGTTCGGCGGGATCCTAAGTAAACACACGTTTTGTGCGGAAAACGAAAGTGCCTATTCTAATCAGTTTGTGGCACGTCATAGATAGCCGAGGTTCATTGTTGTTTTCAAAAGATTCTCTTGTTGATTAGGTTAATGCTTCGCAACGCAATTTTGATGATGTAAATTATCCGACAGAGAATACTGAATCTTTGAAATGTATGGACAAAGCAAAGCATGAATCTTAAGAACAACAGAAGTGGCAATGTCATTATTTGGATACTTTGTGTACTAAAGAATTAGCTATCAGAAACAGTATCACAATTAATTTCAAAAGTCAATAGTTTTGCAATTCAGATTACTATAAGCCCGCGCTTTATAACTTAAAACCGTGCATATTGTTAAAACTTATATAACAATTAGGCAAATAGATCCTTAAACCTTATAACCCGGACGTACGAACGTACATATGGCAGTGCTAAACTTTTTGAAATATTTGGTGATTTCACGATAAGCTGATTTATTTTTCGCCTACGAAAGCGAAGCGTAGCGAGTGCTTTATTTAGCACTATCATTGCAATTGATGAATGGTATTTTACTTTAACCATAGGCTTAATTTTTCTATGTTATAAGTATACAGGACGGTCTGGACGCTCACCTGATGGTAAGTGATACGCCAGACCATGACAGAGCGGCATTAAAGGAGACCAACAACTGACAGACAGTTATTATCCTCCATCAACGCCGCACTGCGCCTTTCACCCGAGACAACAGATGTTAGGGCTCTTATACCCAGTAATTTCACTAGCTACAGTGCCCTCATCCCGAAACACAAAAGTGCATAACACTCCTGTTTCACGGGATGATATCTGGCACTGCGGTAAATCATAAAAGCAGACTAGAAATAAAAAAGCCAATTTTTTTTTGGTTCTATGTAAACAAAATAGCTATAATCGACGGATACGCTAACACGCTAAAAGGATTTAGCTGAATTTCGGCAAAACAACACGTAATGTATCAGACGAGGGTAATCTTTCGGAACCCCATAATGATAGCAGTTATTTATGTGATTTCGTTAAGACCCTTACCGTAATCATCTTGTAAGCCTAGTTTAGGCATCGAACTTTGTCTGTAGTTCCGTTGGCGATGTTTCTTCGTATTGAGTGTTCCGGATAATGAGTTTTCTGCGGAAGAAAAAAATTTAATTATTATCATGTATTAGTAATCTATTGACACCATGCCCACTACCTTATTAGCTCCACAATCATACCTGCTGTGCAGAGCCTACTATAAAAACTGCTTATACGTGAATAATTAAAGATATTTCTAGAGATATAATTCATGCAACTTTTGAATGTGATTAGGTTTCTAAAAAAGAAAGAAATTTTACTTCATCATCAGCTTTAAATATCTACGTTTTGGAAGCCTTTTCATTTAAAGTAAATAATATACAAGTTGCAGCTTTCCTTACATCGAAAAACCGATTCTCAATTCATGTAAGAGTATGAATACCTATTCATACTCTTATATGAATTGGGTATCGGTTTTAAGTTTCGATAGGAATTCCTATATGAATTTGTTAAAATATCCTATTGTATTTTATTGCGGCGTAATCTATAAAACCGTTCATACGTCTACTATTTATATATTTACATGCCGAAGGCATGCAATTTTCTAGTCCGAATAAACAATTTAAATACTAAGCGTTAAGTCCAAGAATTCCGTAACTTATAGTAACATATATTTGAATACGAGTAAAGACAAAAGTCGCTGAACAGTGTATCGTTAGTTGAGAGTAATGTACGAAATATTTCCATTTTATTGATAACGATTCTGAAGCCTGTTTCTATCATGTCGAAGAGGCAATAGGGTGAATATCAAAGGATTTTGTTTGAGGAAATACTAAAAAGGAATATGATATATTATATGGAATTGGAAATACAAGACTAGGGCGTTATAGCATGTTTCTGATTCTGGAATATAACAATCAAATATAAGGAAGTGACGACCGAGCAAAGTAATGTTAAAAGAACTTGAAAGAAGAGGGCTTCAAGCAAGTTTGGTTATTTATAATTTCTTTCTTTTAAAATATTTTTCTTACTTTTAAAATATTGATATACAAATATATACAGACTTATTTGTTGCCAGATATGTCAGTTCAATTATTTATTTAGCTTCTATCATCGTTTCCATCTACTTTTCTGAAACCTTGTCGGGCTGGCTGCTCAATTCATATTATCTATCCACTCAATTAATTAATAAATATATAAAAAACTCAGAGCAGAGCGTCGGTGGCTCATTGGTGTGGACTGTTGCTCAGGTACATATCCCGCAATGATGTCTTTTCAATTTTCGAATTATATTTACGTTTATCTGTCGCTTTTACGGTGAACTAAAACATAGTACGAAAACCTGCGAACGCCTGCGTAGACTTGTGTGTAAAGCCAAATCGCACTGGGCCTGCATGGATGCCTAAAGTCTATACACCCTTTGGTGATGTTGAAATAAAAAACTACAAAAAATGTAAACCACCTCGTACCAATCGAATTTAATTATCAGCTTAAACTTATAACAAACATCAGAACTTAAGTCTTTTGAGTTAAACTTGAGAAGTTTCATGTTGATGCGTTCATTCGTTTATACTTGTTTGCCTAAGTAATGAGCCAACAGCGTTATAAAGAGTTAATTATTACGATGTGGCTGGTTTTCTACTAATATTTTAAAGATACTATTTGGATGCTTGAATTTTTTAAAGGTTTGCCATGCCATCTATTCTTTTGTAATTATATATTAAAAAGGCAGATGTTTATACTTGGTTTGGAGTATTTTTCGACTTGATAGCGCAATAACTATTATACATGGGTATACTTATAAATAATACACATAAAATCCCACCCAGGGCAAGTACCATCGCATGAATTAAATTCGGTTTTCTGATATTGTAATAGTTTGTTTTTAGATCCTAATAAAATAAAACATAAATATAATTGAAGAAAGCACAAGATTATAATCGTCTGAATAAAGCCATATTTTAAACCATTCGAATACTATTACAATTCGAAAATTCATATTTTTGCGTGAATTAAGATTTAGTGCGTGGAAATATCGTTTGTGTTTTTTAAAATAATGTAATCAAGGTAGTTGTAAACCCAACCACAATAATTAACAACCCGTGAAAATAACTTGAGATCAAGAACAATAAATAAATTTATGTGTTTTTACATACTATCTGCTTTTGCTTTATACCAAACCACTAGTTTGCTTTTCCGTTGGGCTATTCAGAGCAACTTCGACTCGGGCGGGCGAAGAATTAAGTTGGTAATTATTACACTCGTACGCTTACTTTAAAGTAGTTAACTGACAAGTAGAAATACACTCGCGTGCAAGTAAATCGACTCAAGCCTCAAGTGCGCATAAAAAGTGATATAACTAAAAAATGACTTATTTTACCTCTATATAATGTTTTACATAATTAAAGCCTAGTAATTAGGCTTTCAAATGGTAGCATAATATCAGTAATTTAAATAAACACTTGTACTTAGAATGCAACTGAACGCAACCTCCCGTAAACTGCTCTGCGCTCTATTCACAACTTGCGCGACACAACCCCCTATAAAACCCCCTGTAATCGTTTTTTTCTTATCAGTCGCTCATTAGACGTTGACCTGAACACATCTCTGCAAATTAAAGCCGTCATTTGAAGAAAATTATGGATACAACACCTGAAGAAGCCGCTCAAGTCGTTGCCCTGTTGCAAGAAGGGTTGAACCAGCGAGAAGTCGCTCGTCGTTTGAATATGAGTCAGTCCGCTGTCTCGAGAGTATACAGAAGGTTTCAAGAGACTGGTGCCTTCACTCGGAGGCCTAATACCAGCCGACGCCGGTGCACCTCGGAGCGTGACGACCGGTTTTTGGTCTCGACCTCTCTCCGAAATCGACACCTTACCGGCGTAGATGTGCAGCAGGAGCTACGTCAAGTTCGCGGGGTGACTGTCAGTCAGTGGACAGTTAGAAGAAGGTTGAAAGAAGCTAACCTTACTCCGAAAAGACCCGCTACAGGCCCGAAGTTGACCACAGCTCATCGTCAAGCACGCCTTCACTTTGCTCGAGAACATTTGGATTGGAGCATAGAGCAATGGCAGTCAGTCCTGTTCACAGATGAGACGAGGATGTGTCTCCATGGCAGCGACAGGAGAGGTCGGGTATACCGTCGTCCCGGTGAACGGTTTTCACAGTGCTGCTTTGTGGAAACCGTTGCATATGGTGGCGGATCTTGCATGATGTGGGCTGGAATTTCCTTAGAAGGCAAAACGGACCTTGTTTTCGTTCCTGGGGGAGGCCGGGGAGGAGGTCTGACCAGTGATCGTTACATTGAAAATGTTCTACTGGATCAAGTTGTCCCTTATCAAGGCTTTATTGGGGAAAATTTCATCTTGATGCATGACAATGCCCGATGTCACACTGCTCGGGCCACACGTGATTTCCTGAACGAAGTTGGAATTCACACTATGCATTGGCCAGCGCTCAGCCCCGATTTAAATCCCATTGAGCACATATGGGACGAGCTCAAAAGGAAAGTTAGAGCGAGGAATCCAGCTCCGACAAACATCAATGAGCTCAAGACTGCGTTGGTAGAAGAGTGGGGTCGAATACCACAATCATCCATTAAAAAGTTGATAAGGTCGATGAAGAATCGCATGAGAGCAGTGATCAGAGCTAGAGGAGGGAATACCAAATATTGACACGAATAATTTTTTTATCTTACGCACATTTTGTTTCATTTAAACACAATAACCCCATACTGTGAAATTGTATGAATTTTCAACATTTTTTACATTATCATTAGCATTAACCTTTTTTACTAAACTACTGAATCGATCGATAGTTATATCACTTGTTATGCGTACTTGAGGCTTGAGTCGATTTACTTGCACGCGAGTATAGTAAGCATTATATATGTCTAGGAGTTACTTGTAGTTCGACAAATGTTTGAGAACTTTTGCATATTTTAATATCAATTTCACACCATATTTGCGTAAGCTGATATCAATCTTCTTGAGATTATAATGCCATTCAGACTCTGATAAGTCTAAAAGTAAGCGAATCAATATAGAAAAGACCATGGCTCCTTGGCGATGAAAACTTTTAAGTCGAACTTGCAGTAATCAGATTTTAACAAAACAGCTTACCCATTTTTGGTCTACTTTAACAATATGAGCTAAGCTCCATTGGATTATTTCCTAACAAACAGTATATTCCTATTATTTACACGTCGCATACTGGCCGCTATCAAAATTTCAATTCCGTTAGTTCGCTGGTTCCCAAAAATGAAACGCTGGGCTACAACTCCTTAACTTTTAAATCCCCTTTCTCATACGCGTACCTCTAGTGTACTCCTCCATGTTAACTACGTGCCTAGGAGCTTACGTTGAAGCCTCGTGAAACACCTTCGCAGTTCTCCAAGTAGCCACATCACTCTTCAGCTGTATAGTTGTTGCCAATCTATCACATGATCATCAAAAGCAAGGAGCTGATCACCAGGGTGAAGGGCACCACATTCTGAGGACCAAGAAATAAAGTGTCTTTTTACCAGGTCTAAAATTCTGGAGCAAAATAAATACGTCACATAAACATTGGATATAGGTAGCATTTTGATTTAGTTATCAATGGGTTTGTATGTTTCTTACTACCTGCCTCCCAAAAAAATAATTGAATAAACTTTTTAATAGGTAAAAGGGCGGCTAATGGAAGGAATTATATCAGTGGTAAAAAGATAAAACATCACTATTAGATATAACAACAGTCACAGCAACATACCTGCACTAATACTAGCTGGGCATATGCTATCTATGGTATTGCATTACATCCTCCAACCCGCTGATAGGTTTTCCGAACCTGAGCTGTACACCTCATCAGAGTATCTCTGGTTGGTCAGAATATCCCCAATCTTCATTAACAAGGCCTCTCTATTCTATAAGAAGCGCGCCCGTTGCCAATTTCACTGACTCCATTATTGGAGACATCGTATTCTATCGTGAGGCTGTCACTTGTGGACAGTTCTGGAGGATGTGAACTTCTGATAATGTTTGTTTGTCAGCGATATCTGAGGAAAGGATAAGTCAACGCTAAGTTATTAAAGCAATATCCCGCTTTACATTTTCTTTCTTTTATGTTTTATTTTTTTCCTTGTTTATTGTATCACATTCAATATTTGAAATAGCATTTCCTACAAATAAGATTGTTACAGAGAGAATCTCTTTGCGAAGAATATAAGCTAGTTAAACATTATGTCTTTGTAAAATGCGTCTTTTATATTGGCCATATACAACCATGTGGTATTTAAAAACCGAGGAGCTCGTGATAGCTTTTCTAGGCAATCTTGTGTCCCATTTCATAATCGCATTCGTCTCTAGGATAGTATGTGCCTCAAAGAATAAACTCATTATACATAAAAATATATATATTATAAATTACTTACATATCAACCGTTTAACAACCTGTCGCCAGGTTTATCCTAGATGTGTTATACGGCCGCCCTCCAGGTCTTACATGCGTGACACTAGAGGAAGAGCATCCAGGATCTGCTATTCAGGACGAGGTCAGCGCTTGGAGCCGAGTTTTCGGGCAGTCCACCTCTGATAGTGTGCCTAAGGAGCCGTTTATCTTCTCAACGGAACCTCTGCTAACTTCGTTGTGATGTATAGGGAGTTCTGAGATGCATATAAAACAATAATAACTTTAATTAGTATTTTAATGCTAAGACCTCATTCATGCTCTAATAATACATAATATACTCCTAAATAATTTTATTCCTATCAAAACAGCGCGCTTCATCTCTATCATATTATTGCAATTTTTAAAGAGTATTCGAGTATAAATCTAATTTTAACGTCTTTTTGCCTAATTATATACCTTTTATGATTTCCAATGTAAGTTAACGCAAATGTGTTCATTCATTTTCAAAATATTTTCAATAATTTAGATCACGTTTCAAAGAAAATTGTCCTCTTTACGTTAAGAGGCATCTAGAAAGGCATTCCTTTGCTGTTCCACACATTTTCTCGGGGAAAGGTGAGCGTCTATCCCGGTGTATTTTGCCGTAAATCATTTATAATCGCTATGAAAATAAAATGGGACCTACACAGTCTCGATGATAAGAACAAGGTAAGTTTTACACTTTGTAAAAATTCGATATTTTGGAATCCTAAGATATTTTTTTCTTGAGTAGCTTACTATTTCACTATAAATGAATACGCTACTATTTTTATAACAAGGGAATGGAATTTTAAAGTTGAAATTATACGCAAACTGTCAGAGATTACACAATTTTGCATCCAATGTTTCCAATCCAAATACTTCATTAACTCAAAATCTATGAATCATCTATTCAAAACCTTAATCAATATTTTCCAAAACCAAGTGAAATTTTGAATGTATTTTTTTTATGAAAAATCAATGTAAACTTATATTTTCAGAATTTTAGTTAGTTGCCTGTCTTTTCACCAATTATTGTGCCAATATTGCAGACTGTAGTTTAAAACTTCGCTGGCTTGTAACGTAAGCTGTTCTCATTCACAATAACGTAACTCGGGAACTAGACTGCAACCAAGCTAAAGCCAATGTGGGCAACTATAGACTTCATTTTCCTAGCACCGTTCAAGAGCTAAACATAATGCATGTATGATAAGACTGGCCGGTGTGCTTGCTTACATTATGTCAGTTATAATTCGAATCATTATAGTCCGTACCTATAATTTTATATTATTCGGTGTTATAAAAACTGCAAAGTGCAATGTATCTATAAACATCGGGATCCTGAAATTTGGATATTGAATAAAGTAAAGCAGTTATAATCGATCTAAGTTCCGATATGCTGAAATCAGTAAGTAGTATTCGAAAATTTGAAACAGGTATTTTTAAATTCTTGACTGCAAATATCGGTAAGTTTTAAAATTCATACAGTTAATACGATTTAAAACTTAAAATCAAAGAGAATAAAACAGCTTTTAACACGTATCATGGTATTAGTTGCAAACATAGTATACTAACGCACCAAACTAGCAAAAAACTAATATCAAAGTATTAACGATCACAAAATTGAATACGAAGATTGTGAATGAATAACGAAAAACTTTTCAAAACAGATGTTGCAGGTAACATTCGATTATTCACAAGGGGCCACCAGAGGCTTCCGAATAAAAGTAGTTTAAAGAGTTTTTCTGTGATTCATTTATCACTCTTCTATCTTCCTTATTTGGAACAAAGGCAATGTAGTTTTCTATTATAGTTCTTATATCAAAG
This sequence comes from Leucinodes orbonalis, assembly GCA_019425675.1. Taxonomy (NCBI): domain Eukaryota; kingdom Metazoa; phylum Arthropoda; class Insecta; order Lepidoptera; family Crambidae; genus Leucinodes; species Leucinodes orbonalis. The sequence continues at coordinate 1,269 of PQWD01004937.1, read as the reverse complement.
TCAAATAGAATGCATTGCTGCTTCTTTAAATGCTAGTAATTTATTTTGTTATGTTCCCAACTATTAAACTTTGAAGTATATATACAAATGATTTCTATCAATATCAAGATTTGATATCGTATACCATTTCTTTTGTTTGTATTATTTTACTATTATCATTAGAGCGTCGGTGGCTCAGTGGTGTGGACGGTCGCCTCTACCGGGAGGGCTGAGGTTCAAATCCGACACGTACCAATGTATTTTCGAATTTTCGAAAATATATGTAGTTATCCGATGCTCTTACGGTGAAGGAAACATCGTGAGGAAACTTCATGCACGCCTGCGAAGAGATTCGAAGGTTGTGTGTGAAGTCGTCCAATCCGCACTGGCCGCGTGGACGACTAAGGCCTAATCCCTATACGGGTAGGCTCGTGCCCCTCGGTGGGGACGTTTAATGAGCTGATGATGATGATTATCATTGTTCCACATTTAGATTAACGGTTGGATTCAGAAATTCAGTCAATATAAATTGTAGAGACGGTGATTCAAATTAATATTTATTTGCTGGTCACTAAAAGCTTAAATTCGAATACTGCTTTCTTCTATGAATTTGACATAGATGTGTTTTCAACGATATCTAATATAAACAAACATCCTTAGTTTTATCCTTTTTTTTTAATATTTAGTTCGTAAGGCCTATATAATAACCATTCAATTTACGTACCATAGTTAGGCATATAGTATTCACTTCAAGCGAAGCTCGCTCCTCGACATTGTCAAGAAGCCGGAGTACTTCATCGTTGGTAGTCTAGCAGTAGATATGCCGTTGACGCTGCAAATCCTGTCTCCTGGTGCCAGCCGGTCCGACTCCTGGGCCACCGAGTCTTTGGTGAAGCCCACTATAGAAGGCACGATACCAGGCTCTGATCGACCTGTGGACAATTTAAACATTTATTTAATGTTGGTTCTAAGGATATGTAGGGTGTGTTGAATACTAAGTCAAGCACTGTGAAAGTATCCCAGAATAAATAAATATCTGACGACCTCTTTGGTGTTGTGGTTGAGAGGTCGGCCGCAAACACCAAGGGTTCCGGGTTCGATCCCCGGGCAGTCAAACAATTGTGTGCATGAACTTTTCACAAATATGTGTCACTATAAAAGTCAATATAAATATACTATTATTTTAAGTATTTTCTTGTGCTTCATTTGTATATTATTTAAAAAAAAATCAATGATCTTCGTACCAAATAGCTTGATTAATTGATGTGATTCGGCGGTACATTTAATATT